>REGM01000214.1:353027-383243 GCA_004194415.1 Aurelia aurita | reverse complement strand
AAAAAAAACCTATTTACAATAAATGGAATGTTTTATTAATCTAATGGAATGTATAATGCTAATCTAGTCTAAAATATCTACAAATCGCTCTAGTCTAAATATGGTTCTTGAAGGCATTAAGTGAAGATGCCTGCTTAACCTCAGTTGAAAGGCTATTCCAGTTTTTTGCACCTCTGAACGAAAAGCATTTTTGTCCAGTAGAAGAACTTTTCAAAGGTAGCCTTAAGTCAGTGGTTGTATTTCGTAGGTTGCGTGCGGCGCAATCAGCGTTTTTGATGAAAAGTTCGCTAAGATATCTAGGAGCAAGGTCGTTAAGGCATTTAAAAACCGTCATTTTTGATTGTCTATCAATCAACTGCTCGATCGTTTGCCAACCTAAACTTTGTATCAAAGGTTTACTAGGAGCATCGAACTGACTATTAGTCACGACACGAGCTGCTCTGTTTTGAAGTCTTTGCAATTGTAAGATGTCAGTGGAATTGCAGCAACCCCAGACAGAGCAACAGTATTGGAAGTGAGGCTCAACGATGCTACTATAGAGAGTTTTCACGACTGCAATAGGAAGATACTTTTTGGCGTATTTCAAGAAGCCAATTGCACGCGAGGCTTTCGCAGTGACCGCTTTTATGTGCTCCTTCCATGAGAGATGTTCGTCTATTTGGACACCTAAGTATTTAGTGTTACTTGCAACTTCGACACTCGTCTCGCGAATGGAAGGTTGGAAAGTTTGACCGGAAATCTCGAGATGCTTCTTCTTATGTTTGGTGGTAATCAACATAGCGTGGGTTTTAGTTACGTTAAGGGATAATTTGTTCCCCTTTAGCCACCTATCAAGTTTCCCTAGATCTTCATTGATAGCCTCGTTCAACTGAGAAATATCTTTCGAAAAGTAATAAAGACTTGTATCATCAGCATACATAGACACTTTCGAGTTCTTTATAATGCAGGGAAGGTCATTTATGTAGACTAAAAATAGGAGTGGACCGAGACAAGAGCCCTGTGGGACTCCCACTTCGATACTGTCCATATTAGAGTCTACACCATTAACTCGACAATACTGCTTTCTGTTAGAAAGGTAAGACTTAAACCATGATAGCTCCCTACCGAGTACGCCATAGTGCGCCAGTTTTTTGCAAAGGATTTCATGATCAACCGTATCAAAAGCTTTTTTGAGATCAATAAAGATCATGCCAGTCAAAAGTCCCTTATCTATGCCATTGAACCAATCATCTGTGCATTTCAGCAAGCAGGTGATAGCTGAGTGTAGAGCCCTGAAACCAGACTGATCTGGCGACAGAAGTCCATTCTCATTCATGTACTGGTACAACTGGTCAAAGATAAGTTTCTCAAATAGCCTAGATATGACAGGCAGTACAGAAATGGGCCTGTAGTTCGATTTTTCTGACTTTTCCCCTTCTTTGTAAATTGGGGTAACTCTGGCAATTTTCCAGGTATCAGGAAAGGTGCTGGTTTCAATAGAAACGTTAAATATTTTCAGTAAACTACTAGATATTACTGGAAATGCAATCTTCAGAAAGTAACCAGAGATGTTGTCATTGCCAAAGCTTTTTTTGATTTTAATCTTAGCCATTGCTTTTTGTATGTCTCCTTCATTAATTGCCCTAATGTTAAAGGTCTTCTCGCCATCATTGATACTAAATTCTCCTGACAGAAGCGGATTAGGGGTAACATCAATATCTGCAGCTAATTTTTTTCCAACAGAACAAAAGAACTCGTTCATTTTGTCCGAAATTCTTTGTTTGTCAAACAAAGTTTGGCTAGAATCGTTCAAACTATCAATATTTGTTGACTTTGACCGTTTATTGAGTAGCTGATTGACAGTCTGCCACGATTCCTTCATATTACCCTTCTGCTGTAAGATCTTATCGGAGAAATATTGCCTTTTTAACGTTACATTTAGGGTGTTTACCTGATTTCTACATTGCTTATAAGAACTCATCATGACCTGTGACTTATGTTTCACTGCAGATCTTTTCAGTCGATCTCTGGTCCTAATAAGCCTCTTTAGATCAGCGTTTATCCACGGACAGTACTTTTCTGATACGCGAATTTGACGAAGAGGGGCGTGTTTCTCTATCATAAGGGAAAATATTGTCGAAAACTTCTCGACAAGTTCATTAACGTCGTCGGAAGTTCCTAAAACTTCCTCCCAATTAATAGTGGCAACGTCTTGCAAGAAAGCCTCTTCAGAAAAGTTTTTCATGATCCGTGTTTTTATGGCTTTATGATCCTTTTTAAAGGAGCCATTCAATTTTCGAATACAATACACCATATAATGGTCACTCATCGAAATCTTCAAAACCCCAGATTCCATTACGTTATTGGGACAGGTCGTAGCAATGTGATCTATCAGTGTAGCCGTTTCTAAAGTAACCCTAGTTGGCTCCTCAATAAGCTGAGTAAAGCTGAACAAATCGTAGATGCTGCGAAGATGTTTTGCATTGTTGTCGCTAAGTTGCCCCGTAGGTTTGCTAGCGAAATCGCAGTTTGTGTCGCCAAGGAGAATAATTTCCTTACCCTCTCTGTCTAAGTAAGAGAGGATAGTCTCAAGCTTGTTGAAGGAGTCAACAGGGTCACTTGGAGGACGGTACCAAACTATAACAATGTACGGTTTACTTTTGGGGGGTTTTATTTCTACACAAATGAGCTCAAGATCGTTTTCAGGCAGATCTGTACGGCGGGTGTATTGAATTGGCTCCCTTATATATAGCGCAACTCCTCCCCCATTAGCGGTTCTATCTTCACGCTCATGCTGATACCCTTCAATATTCGTAAGTTCTTTAGGGTACGAATTGCCCAGTTTTGTTTCATTCAAGGCAAGTATATGAATACCCTTATCTTTTATAAGGGATGAAACTTCATCATGATGGCTGCGAAGACCATTAACATTCAGGGCCGCAAAAGAAAGACCTTTTTTGTGCCCAATATGCTGATGATTATTAAGCCTATCAGAAACAGTACTTTCGATAGAACAACTAATTTGTGAAGAATCTAAGTTTGATGTCTGCCCATCAGTTATATCATAGATGTTAAAGACACCGTAAGAACTGTGTGAGATAGTTGATGGAGGAGCCTGCTGCGCAGAGGTCGAGCAGGAACCCTCCCTATCGATAGGGCGATGTAGTCAATAGCGAAGAGCACGAACTAAATTAGTTTCAAACAAATTATCACCAGCCCTATTGAGGTGAATTAGACTTTTATTTAGATGCTTTGACGCATCGATATTTGTGTGCTCGATGAATGCATAATTATTTTCGGAACATAAGTCTGCTAATATTAAGTTTACTCTCTTTCGTTTCATTTCATACTCATCCCCGCGAGGCACAAGGCCGGAGATAACCACTTCTGTTTCATTCAACCTCATTTCATTAGCCAGATCAATTATTTCATGCGCTATCTGAACTTCAGATTTTTCTGCTTCATTCCTCCTTGGGGCCAGATCATTCGTGCCGATGTGGAGGATAATCACATTTGGTTTCCTTTCAATGGAAGGTTTTGCATAGCTGTGCATATCCTTGATGTTAGCACCATTGAAGCATTTGACATAAACGTTGTTGTTTTGTCCACATTTCTCCTTTAACTCCCAACCACGAACATTTTTAACGATGGAATCCCCAAGTATGACTGCAGAGCGCTTGTTTTTGCTGCTAGTTGAGGGTCTGCCTTCCCTGGTGTTCCCTGAGGCTTTTCCTTTCTGGGAAAAGAAATCTTTATATGCAGAGGCGACTTGGGCTTCTGCGACTTCTTGTTCGTTCTCTTTCCTAGAGGGCAATACTTTTGTAGGGTTTCCTTCGTTGTTTTTCTCTTGCTTGTTGTCTGTATTACCGACGTGCGCTTTGTTGTTTTTACGCTGTCTTTTGTTTGGACGTTTCTTCTTTTGTGAGACTGTATCGCTTTCAATAGTGATGCTCTCAAACACAATGTTCTTATTGTTCACAGTATTGTCTTGGCCACAAAGGGGCGGAGCTATCACTGAACTTTTGAGCTTGTTGTTTTCGATTTTCAGTTCACAATTTTCGATTAATAATTTTTCACTTTTATCTTTTTCGATAGCTAAGGCATCGTGCAATCGTCTAATATCATCCGTTAACCTGTCGGCAATATCCAAAAACCTGAAAAACTCTGACCGTTTGGTGCCATTTTCCGATTTGATAGGCGACGAAATATCATGGCGGGCATCACCAAGGCCAAGGCTCATGCTGTCCGTTGAGCATTCCTTTTCACGATTGTAACAATTTTCGGAATCTCCGTCGTTGGACTTTTCTAAATCATAAATGAAATACGATTCTTCTCCTTTAGCTGTCAACTCTATATAAACTGCACCACTTTCACTGCACCACTGCACCACAAGGAAGTTACAAATTGGACTTGCGGAGCTGATTATGAAATATCGACGCAAAGGCAAGTTTCTTACAGCTTTCTTTGACAGACTTTCTGCTTTGTTTATTCTAGAGTGGAAATTTGTAATGGAGCCTTTCAGAAACTCGTAAGAAACCAGGGGTGGATCCAGACCGAAGTTGAAGGGGGCAGGGCAACCTGGAGAGAAGGCGCAAAAAATACAATAGAACGAAAGCGCGCCGGAGGCGCTCGAAAATTTTTGGACTCCAGGTTAAGAAGATTCTTTGGTTTTCCTTCTAAATAATGCCTTGATGTGTATGTTTCACCTCATATTCTAATCAAAACAGTTAAAAAAGAGTGCGGTAGTGTCATGATGAGGGGCGCATTTCTCGCCAAAAGGGGGCGCCAAGCTGAGCTTTTATCGTGAAGGGGGGACAGTTGCCCCCACTTGCCCCCCCTAAATCCGCCACTGTAAGAAACCAATCTGATAGTTTCAAGGTAGTTTTTGTAGTTGATAAACAATTTCTGCAATTTGTCGGCAGTTGTTCTGCTCCTAAAATGTTGTTTTTAGTTTTTCTTGTCCAAAAAATCAACCAGTTCGAAACATTCGATAGGAAGAAGCTTTGTTTTAAAGGCAAATTCTTAAAGAACGCCAATCAACCAGCATCCTTTGCGCGCTTCGCTTGTTGCCTTTCGACTGCGGTGGCCATTTTAATATAACAACATTCTCTGCAAAGCGTGACCGCAAAGGATGCTGGTTGACCGGCGTTCTTTAACAAAGTCCTAAATGTTCTTCTCTTTCTGGATAGCAACACTGTTCGAATATGGCATAACTTTTCATCAGAATAGTAAAAATTGCCGTAAATTTTACCGACGCTTAGGTGAATCATTTCGCTATCATAATATATCGTATTTGGAAACGTTTCGCAGTTGGAAAGTAAATAAATTGAAAGAAGAAAACAGTTTGGAAAAATTTCATATCTCCTTGCTGCTATCAAATAAGGTTTTAAAAGCTTCTAACAAAGATTGACATTTTTATTGAAAGATCAAAGAGACCGAATCCTCGGTCATACATCGAATAGGCTTATTGTTCATTCATTGTCTGGTTAGAATGAGATATTGTTATTTTACAATAAAGTATTGTTGGAATTACAATTGAGAACAAAAGAAGAAAGACAAATTGGATAAGTGGATACCTGCCTTATATATATATATAGATTAGGATAGTATTTTGTGGCATTTAAACGCACTTGTGCCACTTTTGTGACTATATATAAAAAATTGTTGCCAGACTTGAATTCAGCAGGTCGAAGTTGCACTTTGTAACAAATTTGGAGTAAATTGGATAAACATTATTCTTTGTCGTTTGTCCATGTGGAACCAGATGTTCTGTCCCATTTTAGCACACTTGTGCAGTGGCGTAACGCACGGTAGTTGAGGTTAGAGCAACTCCTAAGGCCCCAAAGGGGCCCCTTAAGGTTTTCAATAAAGTAATAAAGTCCTACCCTATTAACATAGAAAAGTAATAACCTGTTGATTTGCACTGAAAACGTTAGGGCCACTAACGGGCCCCGAGCCTTAAAATGAATTGAAAAATGCTATTATTTCAAGCTTAGTTTATTAAAAAACATTGTAAATTTGCAAACTTATTAAAGAAGTTTAGTTATATTTAAGAAAGATAAAAATATTTAGTGGATGAGATGATTTGGCAAAAAAGAGCCGTTTCTGTGCGATGTTGAAGCTGTATTTTCATAAATTTCCTAAATTGTCATAAATTTCCTTTCGTCGATCACTATCCTTTCTCCATTCAACTATCAATTTTCTATAACAGGTGCATTTTCCGGCAATGTAAAGGGCGTAGTCTGAATTTTTTTTCCCGGTCACGTAGTTCTGCTCGCTTCGCTCGCATTCAATTACATCCCAATTCGTTGTTCGTGCCGACGGACCTGTAGCCTTCATAATTAACCTCTACTATCGAGGTTTTGCTGTACTGGGCTTGCAAATGATTTTTTGATAAAAACAACGTTTTTAATTTTTGAAACTTTAGAAAAGTTTTGCATTCTTTCGATTTCAAGCCCAAGGCCCCTGGATGGCTAATTTACTAAGGGCCCCGAGCTGCTCCGTTACGCCACTGCACTTGTGCTACCTTTGTGACAAGGTTTCAGCAAAACTATTGCCATATATGAAATTAGCAAGTTCAAAATGTACTTTGTACCAGATATGGTCCAAATCGGATAAACATTTCTTATTGATAACTAGGATAGTATTTTATGCCATTTAAATGCACTTGTGCCACTTTTGTGACATAATTATTAAAGTAGTTGCCAGATTTGAAATCAGCAGGTCAGACTTGTATTTTGACCCAAATTTAGAGCCAATCGGGTGAACTTTATTTGTTGGTAGTTTTTCGTTGTGGGGACCAGATGGGAAGGCAGAGGAAGGCATAGCGCATTTCTATACATTTTCAACAACAGCCATTCGAAAAATTCTCAAATTTCGAATAGAAGACCCAAAATGGTGGAACATGTGACGTCATCATTTGAAAAGGCTGATGTCAGCAATTCCATTGTTAATGATATCTATGAAAAGCCCTTTGTTTGCTGATTCATTTTAGGCATAATAATCAATATTTGAAACTATTTCTGGAACCATGTGTGTGGTAACATGTGGTAACATGTGGTAACAAATGTGTTCTATGAAATGTTCCACCGTATTCTGTCATGAAAACTTTCTCTTGTGGGGAACTTTTTTTCGTCAGCTTGCGAGAATGTGACAAGGTACTGCCTCCGACCTGAACATTCATCAGTGAGTGTGAACATCATTTTTACTCTCTCATCTAACACCTACGTAACTTAACTTTCGAAAACTTTGAGAAAGAAATTTGGTGTCTAAATCCTTAACCCTATCAAGCCTATCAAGCCTTAAGGGGGGCTGAATCAGCCCCCCCCCCTAGCAGTTTATCGTATGTGGCTTTTTACCAAGTGCACTTACAACATTGAGACTTTCTGACTTTTAGTTTTTATCCTTCTTACAATCAAACATTAATTTTTTAGAAAAATTAAATTCATTCCAGGGGGTAAACACACTCAATTTTCAAGAGATGTCTGTGTAAAATTTCGATTAAATCCTATTAAAATCTACAGCTAATGTGATAAAATGATGAAAGACGAGGAACATTTTGATCCTCTATCCAACCAACTAGTTTTTTTGTAATTTAAACGTATGATTGTGCGTATTTCGGCACTACGCATGCGAAAATTCTTTGAATTCCTGTGTGTTGACGTCATCACTTTTCGCTAATTTTTCTTTACAAAGCAATTGCTATTTATCCACAGAATACACCAAAATTGGATTGACGTCCCTACTGCTTTCTGTTTTCTCACAATCAACGATTGATGATGTTTAGTACTGAACCCTATTGATTTTGAAAATGCAACATTGTGACGTCATGAGCAGGTCACGTGACATAACTAAAAATAGATTTCATTTTTGGGTTCATCTCATGATGTACTATACACATGCCAAGTCTCAAGGCTCTAGCATATACAGAACAGAAATAAAACAGGGGGGGCTGAATCAGCCCCCCTAGTCTTCCTGGAGCATCAAATACCCTAGGTTTGAGAGGGTTAAAACAAGACAGCTTCGTTTTGAAAAAAATCGTAAATTTTTTACAAGATTTTCTAAAAACTAGCGGTACATAGTAACACGCAATAGCTTTTCAGGATAACTTTTGGCTTCTTTTTCAAGTTGTTATTTTGCATTTTTCATTTAGACAATCATGGAAAAAATAGTTTGAGACAAATTCATTGCTGAAAACTTAAATCCCCCCCTGTTCAATGTTGATAACATGTCAAAGACGGTTCCTCGGAGTTTCCAACATTGATTGCGGGGGTAAGGGGGAGGAGGATGCTAAACAGGTCAAAATATCGAGCAAAATGAATTTGTCTTATAATTTATGTCCATGATTGTCTGAAAAATGCTCATACTTAGCCAAATCTAAGTAGGTTTTGAGCGATATTTTTATCCCCGTTTGCAATGAATGATTTATTCATACCATATTATCAATAAATGATGATGCTGCTGTTCCCTCGAAAATAATGACGACAACAACAGCAACAACTACAACAACAACAAAAACAATATGGTAGAAAAACAAAATGGCGAAGAGAAGCAAAGTTACGGAAATGAAGTCTGTGGAAATTACTGCAGTATATCAGAAGGCTGGCGTATCAGGGGCGAAGCTGTTACAAATGTTCCTACAGTACAAGAAAGCATCGATTTAGAGACACGCAAAGACGCCAATTGGGGAGGATGCTCGCTGTGATAAAGGGACACACAACAAAGGTCGGCCTTCCAAACTTTCCGCTAAAGATAAAAGGAGAATTTTGCGTTCATTTCCAAAGCTGAGAGATTCCGATGGCTCGTTCACATCACCACGGATTGCTGCTGAGACATGTATAATTGGTTATATGGAAAAAAATAACATAGAATTTCCAGATTATTGAAGCAAAATTATTCAAATGGTTGGTAGATATATCTAATGAATAATAATATGTTCAAATGAAGTAACAAAAGTGTCTTGGTAACATGTTAAAATGTCACCATACATGTTACTCTACATGTCACCATAGTTTTCTATGCTTTTATTCATGATGTCAACATGTTACCACATGTTACCATCATTTATAAAAAAGATATATATATTTCTTATCAATGATAGTAACATGTGGTAACATGTTGGGAAACAACTATTTGCAGTCTTTTTACATCAACTGAATTGTAACATGTGTGGTAACATGTGTGGTAACATGTACATTATGTATCTGTGCAATAAAAAATGTGTTCTATGAAATGTTCCACTCTATTCTGTCAGGAAAACGTCCTCTTGTGGGAAACTTTTTTTCGTCTGCGTGCGAGTGTGTGATGAGGTACTGCCTCCGACCTGAGCGTTATCAGTGAGTGTGAACATCATTTTTACTCTCTCATCTAACACCTACGTAACTTAACTTTCGGAAACTTTGAGAAAGAAATTTGGTGTCTAAATCCTTGAAAAAAGGCAGCCTCGTTTTGAAAAAAATCGTAAATTTTTTATAAGATTTTCTAAAACCTAGGGGTACATAGTAACACGCAATAGCTTTTCAGGATAACTTTTGGCTTCTTTTTCAAGTTGTTATTTTGCGTTTTTCATTTAGAAAATCATGGAAAAAATAGTTTGAGACAAATTCATTGCTGAAAACTTAAATCCCCCCCCCCCCCTGTTCAATGTTCATAACATGTCAAGGACGGTTCCTCGGAGTTTCCAACATTGATTGACGGGGGAAGGGGGAGAAGGATGCTAAACAGGTCAAAATGTCGGATAAAATGAATTTGTCTCATAATTTATGTCCATGATTGTATTTTTGCATACTATTATCGAAGTTGGTTCTCACGAGTGGCACTTTTTAATATGGACTTTTGACGGATCTCTAAAATCAGTGATTCCAGAAAAAAGAGTACCAATTCCATCCTGAAGACTGGTAAATGTCAGTGAAAAAGGGGTCTTTTTTAGCATCATGGACTTGGGTGGTTGCATTCCATCAATTCAATTGCACCCGCCGGGATGACAGGTCCCTTAGTTTCATATGTAATGACGTCAATGCAACTGCCAAGAGGAACTAAGTAATTATCTTAATGAGTTGTGTTGAAATATTGTATGCAGTTGCCTAGTATGATATCTTTTGTGAATATGTTTTTATATCGCTGAATTAGAAATGATCACAGAGTTCGTCGATGCCAATATAGGAACAAGTCACGCGCTAAGAGTTGTTGTGTTTTCTACCGAGGCTTAGGCCCTCGGGCCTTGCCTTAGCCTCTCTCTCCATAGCAAAGAACCGGAAATCATTACACTTTTCATTGAGTAACACAGTATATTAATCCCATTAAAATATTCTTTTCGTGGATGCTACACCTCGTAGTGAACTAGCAAAAGAGTGCAGAAAGATCATGAAAGGGGCAGAGCTTAAGATAAGAGTTGTGGAGATATCAGGAAAGTCCCTAAAGCAATACTTAGCAAGATCCGACCCATTTAAAACACCAAATTGTGAAAATGAAGAATGCCGTGTGTGTAAAACAGATCCAGCTTTGAACTGCAAAACCAGAGATGCCATTTACGAAAATAAATGTACGTGTGGAGAACATTATATCGGCGAAACAGCACGTAGTTTAGGCGAGAGGTTTTTTTTGAACACTTCAAGAAATTTGAAAGAAAGGAAAGTTCGTCTGTCTTTCATCAGCATATGCTTGAGAAACATGATGGAATACAATAAGAACTAGCTGTAAAGCTCTTAGGAACATGTCCCAACGATGCAATGCTGAGACAAGTGACAGAAGCAGTTTTTATTCATGGGGAGAATCCAAGATTGAACGCTAAAGAGGAGTGGGGGAATTCGAACGTTCCAAGAACTAGACTCGATCAAAGATCAAACGAATCGAACTTGATCAACAACTGGCAAGATATTGCTTCGACTCATTAACTCACTGATGAGGCTGCCGATGGGCAGCGAAATATTTGAGGTAACAATGTTTGGTTTAATTATTCGATATTTGCGTGTCTTAGAAACAATGGTCAAGAAAACAAAATTGCCAAATTACAACGAATTCGGAATCAGCACCCAAAAATTAGCTATTTTCTGAGAAAAAAGGTTTGCCTTCATATGCCACTTAATGATAGGATTTATGGGCGAAATTGGGCACTGCTATAGGTACGAAGTTCGCTCAGGCCTATGCTAATCTCTTCGTGACCCGGTTGGAAGAGCGGTTGGTGGAAACTTCACCTGACAAGCCGCTCATTTGGATGAGATTCAACGATTATGTATTCTTTATCTGGATGCATGGGAGGAAAAGTTGAAGTCTTTCATTGACCATCTCAACAGTAGCCATGAGAACATTAAGTTTACTAGCGAGCAATCAAAGGGTAGCATTAGTTTTTTAGACGTTCAGTATACTTTAGGAGAGGGGGGACCATTTGACAGACTTGTTTTGGAAGCCAACTGATACACTTCGGTACTTGCATAAGAAGTCCTGTCACCTATGGCACACAAAGAAGGTGATCCCCTATAGTAACGCTTTTAGGTATCGTAGGTACAATTGAACAATAAATAAGTGGCACGTCTCCTTTCTTTGTTGTATTTATAGACACGATTGCTGTATCTCCGATCATTTTAAACGACGATATCCTTCAGTGACACTTTCTTGCACTACTGCACTATGAGCATAGAACATACTGGTTGATATGAAAAGTTGAATGAATTACTGTAACGAAATCTGTTCTTATCCTAGCAAAGAGCATCGTTAACATGTCGTTTAGCCGCAGAAATGCAAGCAAATACAACAGACATAAGTTGATGTCATGTCATTCTCTTATCATTGATAACATATTATTATATCCAAATTCAGTTGCTTCGAATCATGCTTTCAACCCAATTTCTGAATTTTGCAACGCGAGCAAAGACATCATACAATTGCTGAATGTTGCAAGTCGGTGAGCCCCAGCTGTTGGCACCTTGCAAATAGAAACGGCCGCTCGCATCGGGACAAACCAATGGTCCACCACTGTCGCCGTGACATGCAGCTATGTTTGAGCTTGCTACTCCCACGCAGACCATTGCATCAGTAATTTTAAGACCCCAGCCAGTTGTATCCAGCTTTGCTTGGCATGTAGTACGATCTTTGACTGGAGTCAAAGCTTGTTGTAGCATGGGATGAGATGAGCCAGGGTGCTTGATCTTCCCCCAACCTGGATAATTAATTCAATAAGAAAGATTAATGGAGTGAATGAATAGATTGATTGATTGATCAATTGGTCAAATAATTGATAAGTGCACGGACAGGTATAAAATGTGGTATACGGATATTTGGTTCAAATCTTGTTCGCCTGTTGCCAGTAGATCCCAGTTTTAATTGTCGAAGTCAGCTTTTACATATCTTGGCGATTTGTAACTCATAGTGAACAGGGGCGGCGCCAGTCCTGAAAAAGTGGGGTGGACACAGGATAGAATTGATTGCCAGCAGGTACAAATAACTTTGTTTACATCGTTACATCGTTGTTTTGGCTCTGACCTGAGAAAACCCAGTCCACCCCCTGGCTCCGCCCCTGATGGTGAAACGCACATTTCTAGCCAAAAATCTTTTCTATAGTTTGTAATGCCTTTTTCACGCAATCTTTAGAATCAATACTAGGAAGTAAAAGCGCTCGCTTCGCTCGCGCTTCAACTTTGCTAGAAAATGTAGCTATTTTTAACATCAATTAGAGTACCTTATGCAAAATTATGGACGCGCATCTAGTAGACTTGTTTGTCAGTTAGTCAATGTTCAAGTGTCGATCGGAATAAATATCGGATTGCTGGTGTTTGAAAAGATGATCATTATCATAGAAAAAAATTAAAACTACTTTACAGTACTACCTATTTTTAACATTAACCCTATTCAGCCCGGGTGAAATTTTTACTACTTTGGTCCGAGGGTGGGGGGGCTATTTTGGCCCCCCCCTGTTTATTTCAGAAACGAGAAATGGTATGAAGATCGCACTTAGCACAATGCATTAGGGACCAAAGGAGAATCTAAAAATAGAAATAATTAGTAATTTGTCACGTGATTCGTTGCTAGGCAACCAAATACAATAGCAAAATCAAGGAAAACTAGCGACTGTTCTTAAACGCCAGATATTTACTGATTTGTTAGAGATATGTAGCTAATAATGCTGCAAAAGTGATGGCCATGAGTCTATAAAGACATTTTAATTGATAATTTGAATTTTGGAAATTGCATCTGCTAATTATGGCTAATTACGTCCAATTTACGAACACTAAATAGAATGGAGACAATAGTTACAGTGATATATTATACTTTTTGACTTCTAATCAAGGAAATTAGACATCTCAATTCATGATCACACTATTTTGAGCAAATTTTCATGAATAATATACTAATTTATTCAAAATATGACGTCATCAAGTTGTATGACGTCATATATATTAAAACTTGCTGATGTAAGCAGATATTAACAAACTATATATCAAATGAAAGAACTCTTCAAGACGAATCGTATGGTATATATAACTTTGCATTTTATGCTACTGGGGAGAAAATAACAGAGGATTAACGATTTTCTTTGTGACCGGTCTCCAAAATAGGGCATGCAGAGGTCACGTGACACAACAATAGACAATGAAAAGTTGATAATTATGTAGCCTATTAAATTTTGATAAAAGTCAAGAAGTTTCAAAGTCACATCTTTCATGGCTAAGATTCTATTAAAAAAAGTTTGATAGGGGGGGGCCATAATGGCCCCCCCCCGGGCTGAATAGGGTTAAAAGATAAAATTACAATGAAAAGAAGAGGAAATAAATTTACTATTACTACTACCGGGTGTCCCAAAAAAAAGTATACAGATTTGGTCAACCCTAACGATCAGAATTTAGCAAGAATCAATCCGAAATCATTTTTAAAACATTACTCGGTAGTTAACCTGAACATAGATACCTTTTTTGTTGACATTAGTGCTTTGAGAGTAGAGATATAAATCTTGAAAGGACAAATTTGCCTCCACCTCCCAACCAGAGCTTTGGCGTTTTGGTCTAAGCAAATTCTTAAAGCACAGCGAATAAGTCAACAATAGACTTGGAAAAATTTAAACCAGGAGGAGAGAAATTAAAAACTGCACAACAAATGCGTTTCACAAAATATAATTTACGTGATACTTATCATCAAGGGAGCTCCGAAGTAAACTTTATTCATTTTAAGTGAAACAAACGGTGGATATTGCTTAGGCCAAAATGCCAAAGCTCTGGTTGGGAGATGGTGGCAAATTTGTCCTTTCAAGATTTATATCCCTACTCTCAAAACACCAATGTCAACAAACAAGGTATCTATGTTCAAGTTAACTATCGAGTAATGTTTTAAAAATGATTTTGGATTGATTCATGCTAAATTATGATCGTTAGGGTTGACCAAATCTGTATACTTTTTTGGGACACCCGGTAGTTAGAAAAAGAAACTGAAAACTATAAAGTTAAAAAAAATGTTCTTTAAGAAAATAAATTCACAAATAATCAAATAAAAAATTAGCACCATCATAAATTGTAAAGATTGAAAATAAAATAATTAGCCTACCTCTATTCCTCTACACTACACAATAGAATCCTTTGTTTGATCTTTGCGGTTGCTGTTTTGGTTACCTATGTTTCGGTGATTTTGCACTGGCTGTTCTGGCAAACAATATACAACGCTGCGCCGTTCGTATTTATCTAGTTAATTGGCAATATGTAAGCTCCATTCATAATTAAGCAAAATCCCAGTTTAGCCGAGGCCCTGATTATCATATTCACGACATTTAACTTCGCCGAAACAACTCCAAGAAATGAATATCGTTCCTTGTCAACTATGCTAAATATCATTTTAATTGGGAAGGAAACTCTTTATTTTCATGTTGTAAGCATACCTGGTCCTCTTTGAACCCAATAACCGGAAGTAAATGCGATATTCTTTCATTACTTCTCCCACTGTAGCTGCAGCTAGACATTTGCATCGCAAGAGGATTTCCTCAAGCAGCGTATCCGCTATCTTTCAGAATAGTTTCGCGCCGTCTCAGACCTCTGTGAAAAGGTCTATTTATTTTGGCTAAAAATGATTCTAAAAAAGGTCACATATGACTGATGAAATTAACAAATTTTTGTCAATTTCCTCAAAACACAAAAATATTCCTTTATTTAAAAGGTCTAATCAAGTACTGTTCAACTATGCTATTTCTAGGTCATTTAGACGTGCCTGCAAAACTATATAGCCAAGTTAGTTACCAAATTGTCGCAAAATGACGTCATCAAAAATCCAACTTCGGTTAAAATTCGAAATGTGACCAAGCAAGTTTTTAATCTCCATAAGTCAATTTTATGGATACATGGCTTAAAAACAATGGCTATCCAGAATTGGCTAGTTTTTTTAAAAGAAAATTCCCTGTTTAACATGGCTACCCAAAACAAGTGAGCCTGCTAGGTCTGTTATGAAAGGAGTAATTGGCCAACAGAAATGATTCAAATGCTGTTTTGTAGCAACATAACTTTTAGTAATAGCATTATAGAATAATGTACTAACTATAGAATATTCGTTGAACAACTTTGTTTGCCAATTATTATATTGTTTGTAACGGCTTTACTCGTTTCAATATTTTGGTCATGCCGGTAGCTCCACCTACCATGGTAACAATAGCAAGAAGTGAAAGAGAAGTGACCCCTGTCATCATGTGAAGTAAGGATCTATATATTCTTATGAAACATGCAACCAACCTGTCATGTAGCAATTTGTGCCGGGTGCTAATACTTGATCTTGACTTGGTAGACATGCAGTATTGACATGGTCATTCAACAAAACAGGTTTGCTCAACTTCAGCAATGCAATATCATTGATCAATGTGTTGCCATCATATTGTGGGTGACTAATGACCTTAGAAACTCGATGGTACTGTTCGCTTGTGTCATTTAGTGAACGGTGCAAGTCTCCAGCCACAATGATGAAAGTATCTGGACTCTGTACAGTTCCTGAACTGACGACACAATGAGAAGCAGTTAAGACCCAGTCTGGGGCGATGAGAGTGCCTCCACAAGCAAAATAACCATTCTTGTACATTGCTATCTGCCAAGGCCATGCTCCTCTCTTTGCATCAGTTCCACCTACGATACGACTCTGAGCAACTTTACTCATTCCGCAGTTCATTGAATTTACCAAACCTGGATGAAATTTACACTTCAGTTTCAGACATCATGAGTTTCATTTTGAGATATGAAGGGCAAACTGGCATAGCATACTTCTGAAATTCAATTTGGGTTATTGCCAATAACCAGGGATGGAAAATACTGTTTTCTTTCTGGGACCACAGCTAGGATATCAAAAATTTTCTGTACAGCAAACTAGCCGTAAAAGACAACTACCATTTTAAAATTGAGCATTTTTTTAAAATCTAAACAGGAATAATATGATTTAGAGGTTAAAATTTACAACATAAAAATACCAGAAATTACACCATAACATGACTTGCGAAGAAGCAATTTATAGTATACAAGCTTTTTATTTATGAAAATATAATTCAACAGGTATACAAATTATTAATTCCCATCATTCCGAACTTGTTGGCATTTCAGGTTACTTCTAAAGGTCCTACCCTCCTTTTACAACACTGGTTTCATGAAACTATAATTTTCCAAAAACTAAGCAATTTACCAGCAGCCTTAAACTTGGAAAAAATATACTATTTCTGAATTTTGTTTTAAATTTGTTTCAGATTGTGAAATCCTGAAATTGTTTTGCCCAATAGCTTCCAAACATTTTAAAAGTCTCTTAGAACACTTTTGTGAATCAAACAGATATACTTTGAACATTTAAGTGACAAATTTAGTTGATACTGTAACATTACGCAATGTGGGGGTCCCTTTGAGAAAGTTATGCATTCTTCTGCAGTAGACATGCTTCATTTGGTTTACCAACTAAAAACATGATATTTAATCAGATGCAACTAATTCAATCTCAATGCATATACTGCAGCAAATTTACTGCAACAATTTATTTGATTCTGTTAAAGACCCATTGCTAACCATGATCCTTCGTGGCGCCACAGACGACTTTCGTGTTATCTGAAACTCATTTTAGGCCTAAATCCTCTTTGTCTTGCCTTTCATTCGGCGTACAAAGGATCGAGGTTAGCAATGGGTCTTTAACGCAAGCACAATACATAGACGTCGCCTTCAATAACATGAAAGGATTACCAAGAATTTTTAAGATTCCTAAGAATTTTCAAGAATTCTTCAAATTCTAACAGAAGTCTTGAGAGGTATGAAAGATTGCAAAATGTTCAAACAAGAATTGTTAAGAAATTAACAATTTTCTCAAGAATTCTCAAGCAAGAAAACAGTGTTTATGTGTGCAATGTCTGTACTTTACCTGTTGCATCACATCTCTTCAGAGTTTCTGGACCTTTCAGACCATGATTTATTAAAAATTGCTGCTTGATTTACTGATATACTGATTTACTTTCTCTAATACTTTCTTCTCTGTTTTTATTGATACTTTCTTTCCAGGTTTAAAGTATCTTACAGTACACATTCTTTTATTTGCTTTTCTCTTTCTGGGAGCCAAGATATTTTCTGGGACCAATCGTCCCATAGTCCGATACTTTTTCCACCCCTGGTTATTGGCGTACCCTCCTGTCAAGGTCTTTGGTCCACGATTCTGTACTAATACCATAAGCTGCTTTTCGGGTGATTAGGGATAGCAAACGAAGCTAAATTAGTCCAGCCGCAAATTTGAATAAATCACACCGTAGAGGAACCTTGAAGACAGTATAGCTAACTCAATATAGAAATAGGTCTAAAATCGACATCAGGAATTGTTGTATCGATGCAAGAAGGTAATTAGCAGCCATTGCATTTCTCGCACATTTTTGTTTCAAACACCTAATGTCCAGCTTTTGAATTTCTGTGTAAAATTCCTGATGTAGCTGTTTCGATTGATTTTTTTATTTTTGATACATGCTTATGTTTTCTTTGAATGACATTTGTTTGCCTACAGGAAAGTAAGTTAGCTACTAAGTTCTCGGGGCATCTTATGCGGCTTGGTTTATTTACATTATTTACAGTAAATTACCTCTATCATATGCTCTGAAGGTAGCTGTGAATCCAGTCATTGCTACTGAGCTATCAGATGTGAAACGCATCACAACTTTGTTTGTTGTTGAACTGTAATACTTTTCTCCACTACCACAAGTATTCGCCACCAAGGAGCCACCATCGTATATTGCTAGTTTGTCATATGCGCAGTTCGTCCCGGATTCTACTTCAAAAGTAGGGAACTCAAATAGAATGCTCTTGCCATTAGGAACAGTTATAGTGTATAAGCAGTTTGCATTGTTTGGGTAGCTGTTTGGAAAACCAGGTGAAGAGAATGATCCACTCAAGCCACTCAGTTGCACACTGCAGCCTGCAATAAGATTGCAAGTTATTTGAAACTGATGCGGGGCATAGTAATCAATTGCATATTATTTGGTGACTAGCATTTCTAAAAATGATACCAATTTTAGAGCAAAAATGAATGATCATAATACTTTGTTGATGCTTTTGATCTTCAACGATTTTAAACAATGATTGTGTCAAGAATATAATTAATTTTGGAAATAATTATCAATTTACTCCCATGAGAAACAAATTTATTTCTAGCAATATGTAGTATTCTTACTCTGAATACCTTATTTCTTGACGCTCTGGTACCAAGGGCATAGTATCTACAAAACATCGTAGTCNCTATCAAAAATGTTACAACTAAGTTACTAATTACAATACCTACAAACTACGTTACAATACTACAGAGACGTTACCACAGGGAGCGAAAT
The DNA here is from genome assembly GCA_004194415.1 of Aurelia aurita. Classification (NCBI taxonomy): domain Eukaryota; kingdom Metazoa; phylum Cnidaria; class Scyphozoa; order Semaeostomeae; family Ulmaridae; genus Aurelia; species Aurelia aurita. The sequence goes on along the minus strand of REGM01000214.1, from coordinate 364,474 downwards.
ACATGTCTACCCTGCGGTCATTTAAAAGGAAATTAATTAAAAGCTACATAAAACTACACCTAACTACAATTACAAAAAGAAATTTTCAAATGCGAACGGAAAAGTTATTTGAAACTGATGCGGGGCATAGTAATCAATTGCATATTATTTGGTGACTAGCATTTCTAAAAATGATACCAATTTTAGAGCAAAAATGAATGATCATAATACTTTGTTGATGCTTTTGATCTTCAACGATTTTAAACAATGATTGTGTCAAGAATATAATTAATTTTGGAAATAATTATCAATTTACTCCCATGAGAAACAAATTTATTTCTAGCAATATGTAGTATTCTTACTCTGAATACCTTATTTCTTGACGCTCTGGTACCAAGGGCATAGTATCTACAAAACATCGTAGTCTTAGTCAAAAGTCATATTTTCTTTTTTAAATTTCGAGTTTTTAAATTTCACATGATAACAAAGCTTTGTCACACAAGCAGCCAAATTAAAAAGGCTGTATCACCGTTTCAAGGGAATTCTGGCAAAACAAAACGTTTTAAAAATCTTTATCTAAAGCAACTTTTAAATTGTTTTGGAAAATAGGAATGCATTTTGATAGATTAACAATCGCAGATTTTGTATATGCTTTTTAACTCTATTCCACGTAGGGGGGCCATTATGCCCCCCAACCAAACATTATATACAGTGCTTCAACCATTGAAGTTAGAATGCTGCTACTAACTCAATTTTTCCTAAAATTTAATGCTCTACAAGATTATATAAATTTTGTATTAATTAGATGTGTCACATGACCAGTAAATTCCCTTATTTGGAGAGAGGTCACAAAAGAAAACACAAATTTGCTTCTAGTTTGGTCAATCATAGTTCGATTTTGTTCTAATTAGTCTCATTGGTTTTCTCTCGTCCAGACCTTTCATATAATATATAGTAGTTTGGTAATTTTATTTACATTTGCAGTTTTTTAGAGTTATGACGTCATATAAGTTTATGACGTCATTGTTTGAATAGATATGTAAAAATAAAACTTAATAAAGTCTTTTGCGAGAAAATATAATTTTATAATAGAATTTTAACCATTCATGAGAATAAACTTCGTTTTCATTGAAATATAGGATATTATTTTAGTTCCCATACATAACCTTATTACAGACTGGCTTCAAGATAACTACCGGGTGTCCCAAAAAAAAGTATACAGATTTGGTCAACCCTAACGATCAGAATTTAGCATGAATCAATCAAAAATCATTTTTAAAACATTACTCGATAGTTAACTTGAACATAGACACCCGAGGTAATGTCTGTGCAGTACAGTGGAGGCTGTTCAGTACAGTGAGGGGTAACATCAGTACTGTGGGGGGATATCATTGAGTACGGTGGAGGCTATTCAGTACAGTGGAGGGCTAACATCAGTACAGTGGAGGGCTAGCATTTAGTACAGTGGAGGCTATTCAGTACGGTGGAGGGATAACATAAGTACAGTGGAGGGCTAGCATGACGCTTGTGGGGCGATAACATCAGTANAGGGGGACGGCTATCTTCTGTACAGAGGGGGGACACCTACACGCGTGGGGGGCTTACCTTAATTACGGGGGAGGCTGTTCAGTACGTTGGAGGGTGAGCCATCAGTACAGTGGAGGGATAACATGATGAGTGTGGGGGTACAACATTGAGTACAGTGGAGGCTGTTCAGTACCATGGGGGGTTAGCATCAGTACAGTGGAGGGATGACATGACGAGTGTGGGGGTACAACATTGAGTACAGTGGAGGCCGTTCAGTACGGTGGGGGGGATAGCATCAGTACGGTGGAGGCTGTGAATTAAGGTGGAGGGCTAACATCAGTACAGTGGAGGGCTAAACTTAAAAAAGCCTACAAAAGGATGACTGAAGTTGGTCAAAATATCACTTAGTCACATTTAAAAAAATCGCTGTGAAGTATTTAGGAAGGCAGAGAGGATCCCCACCAATGTAAGCAACGAGAATTAAAGGAAGGCTTGAAATAGCCTAGGAACATTTTAAGAAACTTTCTGTTCTTCAATTCTTAGTTTCTTATCAAGAAGAGTTACATGTCTGAAAGAGGGAAATATCACTGCCTAGAAACCTCGTACACTTTCTTTTGAGGTAGTGATGAAAAACTATTGATGAAAAGCTCAACTCTCAGATCGAGTACTACAGGAAACGGTGTTTCACTCTCTTGTAAACTGGTAAAATTATATTGTAATCTGTTTACCAGTTGTCCGAGTGGTATGACAATCATGGGCAATCAGCAAAGATAAACACAACATAGTCTTCTCAGAATTTTCATCAAACAAACCAAACAAACGTCTATGAATTTTCACAAACGTAAAGTCGGGAAACAAGTCAGTCTAGAATCTACGTGCATTACACGTATTTTTTTATAAGAAACCGCATATAAGAAACTCAACTCTCGGATCGCCAAAAAAGTTGAGAAACTCCAGTAGTGGGAAAATAACTTAAGAAACTATTTATCTTAATTTAATGGAAATTCTGAGCATATTTCTACTTTCGTTTCACTTGTTTCCTGTGTCATATTACTCGGAAGGTACTTCCGTAATGTCTAAACAATGGAAAGGTTCAAAAAACTTCGTTTTGAAAAGTTCTTGAGGTCACAGGTAGTAAACATGAAGATTGTTATGTAACCTTTAAGAAACTGGTAAGAAACTCTGAGTACTGAAAATCTGATCATTTTAAGAAACTTTCAGTACTGGCTCAAATTTTTAGTTTCTTATATAAAAAATGCGTGTACATATATGATGATAATCACTACACACAGTGCGAAAAAGCCGTATAATTACGGTCAATTGTGTTAGCCCCCGGGTGTACTTCACTGTGACCATGATTCGACCTGCATCTGGACTTTGACAAAAGGACCCATTTGCATGACACGATTTTCGAGAATTTCGAACCATTTGCATGAATATCAGCAAATTTCTTACCCGCGTGTATGAATTTGGTGATGTTATCCCTCCACTGTGCTGATGCTAACCCTCCGCCGTACTGAACAGCCTCCACTGTACTGATGTTATTCCCCCACAAACGTGATGCTATCCCTCCACTGTACTGATGTTAGCCCTCCACCGTACTGCACAGCCTTCGGGTTGGGGGCAAAAAATTCCCCCTCCTAATTATCTCCGAAACCATAATTACTATGCCATTGTAACTTTGTACAATGGCAATTACATCTATTAGAAGTCTTATTATAGAATCTGATGCTAATAGACGATTGACGATTACGGAAAAGATGGCGTTGGTGGGCAAGATGCATTGCGTTCTATAATAGACTCAGCAGTGAATCTATTAATTCGATCATCAAACGCAATGTGGGGATGGCTCAATGGTAGCGCGCTTGACTACCAACCTGAGGGTTGTTTGTTCGAGTCCCCGCCCTGCCGAACCTGCTACGTAGAGTGAGGAGAGTCGCCAACTATCTGTAATTCCAGGCTAAAGGAATCGCGAGGTGTGGTCACATCAAGAGGGAGGACCAGGACATTGGTTCGATAAGCTTAGCTTCTCAGTGTCCTAAAAACTACCTTCGCATGCTATGTAGCAAAATAGAAAAAAAAAAAAAAAAAAAAGATATGTAGTCTAAATAGTGTACAGTTGAAGAGGGCACAACTATTCAAAGATAGCAGGCATCAATGTGATATTTTGCGCTTTTTATTCTTCTTCCAGTGCCAACTAGTTTCGCCCACCAGGGCATGTAAAGCCCGCGCATGCTAGCTTGATGGGGGTGGATTTTGATTTGTGTAAACAAATNCATGCTATGTAGAAATATAGAACAAAAAAACGCAATGCATCTCGCAAAAAAACGCCATCTTCTCCGTAATCGTCTATTGTCACGTGGTTTGTTGCCAGGCAACCAAACAATAGGACTATGTCGCATATAAAGCTTTAAGTACTGGAAAAACAAAAAGTGCTAATTATTTCGGATTTTCAGGAATGAGTCAATAAACTACTTAAAAGTAAAGAAAATATCATTGTCTATCGATTGATATCAAAATGGTGAAATGTTGTCTTTTTTGTTGGAAATATGACGTAATCGATATGAATGACGTCATATAATTTATATTTTGCTGACGTCAGCAAATATAAATAAAGTATATATCAAATGAAAGAACTTTGAAAGGGGAATCGTTTGGTAGCAGTTACGACCTAATAAAAGCTAAAACAAAGAATCTATGACTGTTTTTGTGATTTTCTTTGTTACCACTCTCCAAATATGGGCATCCCCTGGTCACATGACTTTAATTACAAGAATGAAAAGTTTACGATTTAATTGCCAATTAAATAAGAGGATCCCACACCCCCTCCACCCCTCGTGTAGAATAGGGTGTCTTTCACACAAATACCAAAATGCTGCTGAGATATCACAGCGTCCTTTGTCTTTAAATAATCAAACATTTTGCATATAGATGTCGATATTGGCTTGTCTGACCCTTTGTCTGTTTACATTTTTGTAACGAGTGTTTCTAATCTCCGAGCCCTCAAGCCTTGACCCTTCGAGCCCTCGAGCTTTCGAGCCTTGCATTTTGAGCTTCGAGCCCTCGAGCCTTCAAGTTTTATATTTCGAGCCTACAGACCTCAATCTTTGTGCCTTATCTTTTTAAAAATGTCATAATTCCAAATTGAGATTGCTATGATTTTAAGTCACGGTAATAGCAAGAGTCCTTGCCAAATTCGTAAATTGTGAGAACATATATTTTGCTCAATGATTGAAAAGGGTCGATTTCAATGAGTTTTGTTACAGGGTCGACTCTTCCATGCCATATCAACAAGTTGCATTGCTTGTATTCTACCCTATTTGCGCTGTGACGTGCCTCTGGCGCTGGCTCTTGGGGCCAAGGATCAATTTAAGGTGCAGTGATGACCAATTTGTGCAGTAATGAATCGAAAATGTGCAGTGATGAATTCTTTCACTTTTCAATTTGAAATACTTGAAATACAGCAGTTTTAGATGTTTTCAGAATAAAGACACTTAATACTTCTTGCAACGAATAATCATCTAGCTCGCACCCACTTTTTGACAAAAAATTGTCCTTCTCATTGAAACTAACTCACCTCTTTTTAGAGTCTTCAAACAGAATGTTTGGGAAAAAACATACAATTCAGGCGTTGTTTAGTAAAATAACTACTGCAGAAATCACATGTTCAAAAAATTGAATCTTGCTTTTGGCCTCCAATCTCTTACTACTTGTTTCAAAACGAGCAAGGTACTTACTTGACAATATGATTCTGGTCAGTTTTCTTGAATTATAGCTCTTACATTCATGTGCTATTTAGTAGGAAAACTGAAGAATTTCCATAACAAATACCCAAAGAATTTTGGCGCCCCTTCGGCGCGCTTCCAGCTTCTGCTATATCTGTGGCACCCCCTTTGCAAGTTGCGCCTTTCAATTTCTGGCTAGAGTCACCCCTGCAGAGCAAATCGAAGAACTCTGGGTGGTTATCAGTTTCTACAACAAAATATCGCGGACTAATATTAAATCAAGTTTTGCCCATGTGTCAGCAAATTAGTTGCATAACAAATTCCCTTGCTTCAAAAAAAAGAAGAATTAACTGCATTCTTGGCCTTTTTAGAGGTCATATTTACAAAATTTTCCAGGGAGCATCCTCATGGACCACTTAGATGTATGCACTTCCCGCGCATGTAGCTGGCTTCCCCCTTGTTTCACAGTGCATAACTAACTATTGCTGCACAGAAATTTATGACAATTATGCTGTCCGGTGCACGGAAATCTTACATTCCATACTTGTCTCTGCCCACAAGGAAACTTGCCAAACCTATTGCCACACCCTTTTATCACACCCTTTTGACATGGAAAACTGCGATTTACGTTTTTTTGTACAGTGATGAAAATTCCTTAAAGTAATGCCTGCTTGGGGCTCTTTCGCTCTATCTGGCAGTTGTCCTAGTAAAAGGACGTAGAGTTAATATAGCAGAAGAAAAAGTAATTTATATCATAAAACAACGGTTATCCCCTAAATCCAGTCGTAATACTCTTGTTATGAAAAGGAATACATTAGAGAACTCGTGAAGGTTATTTATTGAACTATCAAGGATTTTTTTTAATAGGAAAGTGCTTAATGTGTATGTTGGATCTTCATTCATTCATTCATTCATTCATTCATTCATTCATTCATTCATTCATTCATTCATTCATTCATTCATTCATTCATTCATTCATTCATTCATTCATTCATTCATTCATTCATTCATTTGTTCCATCCTCGGACTGAAGGTTGGATGCAATGTTTCTCCATTGTTCTCGATGGTACGCCGCTCTTGTTACCTCTGCATATTTCAGTCCTGTCCGCTGGTTAATCTTGCTAAACCAGGTTGCCCTAGGCCTTCCCCTTCCTCTTCTGCCATTCACTTTTCCTTCCAGCAAGGTACGTTGTATTGCGTCATGTCTCACAAGGTGTCCAAAATACTTCAATTTCTTTATGTGAATTTTTCTTATATAGTTCTTTATTGTTGTTAATTCTGTTGGACACTTCCTCGTTCGTAAATTTACTTGTCCATCAAATTCTTAGCATTCTCCTGTAGCACCACATTTCAAAGGATTTCAATCTTGTATACATTTGCTTTGATATTGACCATGTTTCTGCCCATATGTTAACCCTATTCTACATGGGGGGGGGCAAAAAAGGCCCCCCAAGCAAACTTACTCTAATTGCTCTTAAACTACACATGATAAAAGACTAGGACCTATATGACTTTAAAAAAAATTTAATATTGTATCAAATAAACAATAGATCATTGTCAGATAATTGGTCACATGACTATGCCATGCCCATATTTGGAGAGAGGTCTCAAAGACAATCGTTAAAACGTGCATAACATTTCTCACAGACTTCTGATTTCAATGAGATTGGTACCANTCATTCATTCATTCATTCATTTGTTCCATCCTCGGACTGAAGGTTGGATGCAATGTTTCTCCATTGTTCTCGATGGTACGCCGCTCTTGTTACCTCTGCATATTTCAGTCCTGTCCGCTGGTTAATCTTGCTAAACCAGGTTGCCCTAGGCCTTCCCCTTCCTCTTCTGCCATTCACTTTTCCTTCCAGCAAGGTACGTTGTATTGCGTCATGTCTCACAAGGTGTCCAAAATACTTCAATTTCTTTATGTGAATTTTTCTTATATAGTTCTTTATTGTTGTTAATTCTGTTGGACACTTCCTCGTTCGTAAATTTACTTGTCCATCAAATTCTTAGCATTCTCCTGTAGCACCACATTTCAAAGGATTTCAATCTTGTATACATTTGCTTTGATATTGACCATGTTTCTGCCCATATGTTAACCCTATTCTACATGGGGGGGGGCAAAAAAGGCCCCCCAAGCAAACTTACTCTAATTGCTCTTAAACTACACATGATAAAAGACTAGGACCTATATGACTTTAAAAAAAATTTAATATTGTATCAAATAAACAATAGATCATTGTCAGATAATTGGTCACATGACTATGCCATGCCCATATTTGGAGAGAGGTCTCAAAGACAATCGTTAAAACGTGCATAACATTTCTCACAGACTTCTGATTTCAATGAGATTGGTACCAATCAATTTGCCTTGAAGTATACTTTCATTTGATATATAATTGTTTGTGTTTTGCTGACATCAGCAAAATTTAAGATATATGACGTCATACTTACATATGACGTCATATTTATGATAAACATATGAAATAATTAGTATATTATGATTAAAATTGATCAATTAACAATTCAAGATCAATTGACTTTAGTTTATATGACTAAACAATGGTCGAAAATGCCGATATGGCATCATGAAATTTGCTTGGGTATCATTTATGACTTTGATTGACAGTTTTTATAACAATAAAATTAAAAAAATTTATTTTTTGGCAGTTTTTATCAAAAACAATCAATATTCATCATATAGATAGCTTCAAAGATATTTATTGACAAATTTTCTCTGAAAAATGTAAGTTTTTAGGAGAAGAACCAAAATCAGCAAATTTCCATTGTTTTTGCGTTGCCTAGCAACATGTCATGTGGCTAATTAGCATATAATGCTATTTTTAGAATCATAATTGCTTGGTAATTACGTGTACCAATTTGCGTTGCCGTAGACATCACGGTTGCTGAGAAAATCCGGGGGGGGGCCTTTTTTGCCCCCTCCCCCATGAGAAAGTAGTACTTGATTTACCCATGTAGAATAGGGCTAATGTAGACCAGACGTAACACTGAAGGATAGGTTTTCTGGTCTCTAGTGATATCTTTTTTGATGTTAGTACTTTGTTCATTTTGCAGAATATTGCTTTTGCTATACCCACACGTCTTCTTATTTCTTCATCATATTTACAATCTTCTGTTATCAAATGGCCCAGATATATAAACTTTGATACTTGTTCTATTTCTGTACCGTCTATGCTGATTTTAACTTGTGGTTTATTGGCTGCCTTACTTATAACCATTCTTTTTGTCTTCTTGGCATTCATTTTCATAAAATATGCTTTTCCAGCTTCATTTACTTTATCCACTATAGCCTGCAGATCTTCCATTGTGTCTGCAAGTAGGACAGTATCGTCTGCATACCTTAGGTTGTTGATGTTAAAACCTCAAATTGTAACTCCTTTGTAGTCTTCGATCTGTCTGAATATCATCTCCGTGTATAAATTGAAAAGATACGGCGAGAGTGCACACCCTTGCCTAACTCCCCGCTTGATCTTGATTTCATCTGACACATTCTCTTCTAATCGTATGTAGGCTTTCTGGGTCCAATATAAGTTTTCAATCAATCTAACATCTTTCCATCTACTCCAATGTCTTTTAAGCATTCTATTAATTGCTCATGATTGACCCGATCAAAAGCTTTTTCATAATTTATAAAGCATACATAAACCTCCTTATTCATTTCCCAGTAGCGTTCATTGATCATTCTCAAATTGAATATTCTCTCTCGAGTCCCCTTCCCAGATATAAATCCACTTTGTAAGTTGTTAATTTCTTTTTCAATTTTCGGTCTGTTTCTGAGCTATATTATTCTTAAGATCATTTTCAGTATATGACACATTAGACTTAAGGTCCTGTATTCTGTGCATATTTTTGCCTTCGGTTTCTTTGGCAGTCTGACAAACATTAATTAATTCATGCTGGATGGTATGTAGCTGGCTTTATATATTTCATTTACTAGTTTAGGAACGACTTCTATCCCAGCTTCATCTAATGCCATTATCATTTCTGATGTCAGTTGGTCTTCACCGTGAGCTTTGCCTGTTTTTAGATCTTTTGTCGCTTTTTCAACCTCTGATATTCTTCACCATCCACATTCTGAACTACTGGAGGGTCCCCTCTGTTGTCCTTGAAAAACTCACTTACATATTCTTCCCATCTTTATTTTTATTTGGTGTTCTTCAAATAGCATTTTACCGTCTTTGTCGTTAATGCAATTGCTGGTTCTCTGTCTGTATTCCTGACCTGTTATCTCCTTCACTTTTTTGTGCATTTCACTTGACTTGTGTTGTTTATCCAGTTAATATTCTTCTTCACACTAAATATTCCAATATTCCCCTCTTCACACTAAATATTCCACCATTCTCATTTTGCTTTTCTACATTCTTCTTCTATTTCCCTATTAATATGTTCATATTTGACTGGGTCGGTAGACTTCACTTTATTTCTTTCCGACATCTTTTCCAAAATGTTCTCAGTCATCCATGTTTGTTTTGCTTTTCGTTTTGTCTTTGGTAATATCTCTTCTGCAGCTTTGGCCATGCTGTCTACTTGAGGTGTTTCCTCATTCAGAAGTATACTAAATTTGTTCTGTACTAAGATGTTATACTCTAGTCTGAATTGTTCATCTTTCAGCATGTTCATATCGAGATGGACTTTAGATTTTCTTTTCTTTAGCTGTTTCAGTTTCACTGTTATATCCATGATCACTGGGTTGTGGTCTGGACCAATGTCAGGACTTGGGTATGTCTTTACTTTTTTAATGCAATTTCTGTACCTTTGGTTAATAAGTATATAGTCTATTTGGTTACGATGTATGTCATGTTGGATCTACCAGCTAGTAAAAAGAGAATAACTTTCCAAACGACGGATGCAAATTCGTTTTTAGCCTAGTTGCTTTTATGCCATAACCTTGTATCTACAATTGCTTGCATGATTACTATTATTTTTATTTCAACCTCATTTTCAAAATGTAGTTTTCTTGGTTATTGTTAAATATGTTACAAAAGGTTATTGTTACATTGTTAAAATATATACACCCTTTGTTAGAATATGTAACATCATTTTGTGTTTGGCTCAGTCTGGAAAATGTAAGGCTCGAAGGCTCAGGGGATCGAGGCTCGATATACAAGGCTCGAAGGCTCGAAGGCATGAAGGCATAAAGCTCGAGGGCGGGATGCTCGAAATGCAAGGCTCGAGGCTCGAGGCTCGAAGGCTCAACATATAGAATACTCGTTTTGTAACACAGCCCTTTTAACGATAAAGCGGGGAGAATTATTGATCTGATAAACTTTCTTTGTGATATTCGAGAAATATAACCTCAAATTATCAAAGTCTATTTTTTTATCTCTCAGATGAATTTGGCCGTTGACACAAGGAACAAACAGATATTCTCAAGATCATTATCGTGGTCTCATTTTAGTGATTTTTCAAAATATTGTAGTCTTTATGGGAAAGGCTGTAAAAATTAGAGCAAGGAACAACGAAAGCAAAAGCAAAAGCGACAGGAAATTGAAGCAAGCATTACCTCCACCTGATGCAGACTCTTCAGAAAAACTTGCTTGAAATCCACTTTTTGTGACGCTTCCATCTGAAGTAAATTTAACATACATATCATTTCCTGAAGATCTAAACTCCTTGCCGTTGTGAGAATTGCCACACAGTGTCGCCAATTTGGTGGCACTTATACCTGAACCATCGTAAATGGCTAATGCGTCATAACTGCATCCACTGTCACTTTCCAAATCAAGATTGTTTATGCGCAACTTGACAACTTTGCCAGCTGATACTGAAATTTGGTAAGCACAATCTGCGCTGTTAGGATAGTCGGAAGGGTAGTTTGGGGATTGGAATGTACCACTTGATGATGTCAACACTGTGTTGCAACCTTAAACGATAAAATGATACATAAATCAAAGAGTGCTTTCAAGATTGGTGGCAATTCCAGAAAAAGCCTGGTATCCATAAAGTTTTAAATACTAGACATTTTATTTATCATATTTTAACACAAAAACCCTATCAGCTATTTTAAATAAAATAAAAGAAAAATAATCGCTATAAATATATATGTACAAATTAAAACCTTAAAGATTTGCTGGTCTACCTAGGAATCGTGCTTCGGGAAGGATGCTAAATTTGTCGGAATTTCTTCAGCTTCCTTTTGAAAGTGGTAATCTTGGGGCTAATTCTAATGTCCAATGTGGTTTCTTTCCTAGTTTT
>REGM01000214.1:331053-341337 GCA_004194415.1 Aurelia aurita | reverse complement strand
AAAAAAAGGTTGCACTTTCCATTTGACTCTTGTCCAGGTACAAAGTTTGAAGAAATCCATGAAAAGATAAGTGAGAAAACTTTCAGAGTAAAGAAGAGTCATGGTTCTCGGCCTTTCTAGGCTTAATAACCACGAAGGTGCAAGTTGCAAAGCTTTATTGCAAACTGTGACATAGAAAACGTAATCAACACCCGGGGGCAGGGGAGGGGGGTTACTGGCTAATAATCACTGACATGTCACATAGGGGTGGGCTCTGCAAGGGAAAAGTCTCTAAAACAGTGTCTAATTTCGGTAAGAAGCCCCTTAAAATGGGTCTAAGCGAGAAACCTCTTGAAATTCTATGCTTAACAGGGTATGACGTCATCCTAAGGATGGGTGGGTAATTAAAATCTTGGGGCAAACTCCTGTACAAAGGTGGGTTAAGTACCTCACCCTGGAAATCGAATCAATATTCGTATGTTTTGTTTCACGCATTCGGATTTTACTAATTATTGAGGTATCCTACGCTGCACTTACTTAATAGCGTTAACAGCTAGTTTTACGATTTAAAGGCGCAGTCTCGAAAATTTTTGCTCGCTCCGCTCGCACCGAGATTTAGCCCCTCCCCAAACTGTATGATATTTATTCAAATGGGGCTGCCAAGGAATTGTTATCATTTGGTTTCAACGCATTGTCTGAAGGAAGAACTATCTTTCAAAAGTCTGCATATGCTGTACAACAGACAATTGTCACAGTTTTCTGGGGGGCGCCAAAATTGGTTGTGCCACCCCAGCCAATTTGGAGCCACCACGCCACTGATGGGCCATGTACTTCTTTCTTAGTTTTGCAATGGGGTAATTTTTAGCAGTTAACGTCTCGAATTTTTGCAATACAGGTTGTTAAGAAGTACTGGTTGAGTTAAAACAACTTCGGCGGGGTTAGGCCCCATGTACACTAGCACCGTTTTTAAGTTTTGTGGGCACTTAGGGGATTAGCGGACTTCCGTTCAGTGTAGATGGTCTTTTTTGCCAAATTTTATTGAGCAAAAATTTAAGCAAAGATGAAAGAGACCGCTTAAGCAAGCAAGTTGAGCACCCTCTGGAAGGCAGCTCAAAGTTCTCAAAATGCGTATTTGTCGTCGTTAAAGATTAACCTCTATGCCAGAAGGACAAACAGGGCATCTCAAATTTAACTTCGTTGCATTTAACATCGATGCTATTGAAAAAGAGATTCTCCTGCCTTGCTTGTTGCAGAATTTATGACGAAGACCAACATCGATAGGTTGCTTACTAGCTAGCGCTGTCATGTTCCAGATGTTCCAGTAACTGGTACATGGAAAGTGGAAAGGTACATCTCGGGAGAAACTGTATAACGAGCTTGGATGGGAATCGCATATCCTGAGACGTTGGAGCAGGCGTCTTGCTCTATTCTTCAAGTTTGTTAGCAATTTGGCACCGGATTATACCAGGCAGCCTAATCTAACTATCGCCTTCGTAAACCAGCCATAATCGGGCAAATACGTGCAAGAACGACGAGCTTCAGTTCAAGCTTCTATCCAAACTGCCTTTCGGAATGGAATAAACTTGATGCGGAGATAAGACAATCGCCAACTCTGGGTATGTTAAAAAAAAGCTTTCTACTCTCATTCGCCCTTCACCCCACCCAGTATACAGCATTCATGACCCGAAAGGCTTGGCATGACCCAACATGCACTTGTAGGACTTATAGAAACCTGCAAAAAGACATTAGATAAAGGGGATCTTGCTGGACCACTACTCATGGATCTTTCAAAGGCTTTTGATTGCTTAACCCTAATTCCACCCCCCCTCGAGGTTTTTCTTGCAGCGTTTTTCAACGACATCAGCTATGTCCTCCCAACNTTCCGCGATATCCTTTGAAACATAGAAACGATCTAGCCTACAGGAAACCTTACTATTGGTCCAAGTAAAAAGTTGGTTGGATGGGTGCATTGACCAAAATACGTCAGAAAGTCCGAAAGATGTTGTTAAATCCTGCAATGCTTTAACTGACGAGGAGCTGAGTTGAGAATCACCTCCATGTTTGTGTAAGTATAAATCTTCTACACAGTCAAAATCTCCAGCGAAAATTGTTGGCGTCCCTCCTCGTATATGAGCAAAAAGGGACTCGAAGAAGTCGGCCCTCTCCCCTACAAGACAAGGAGCATATAAATTAATTATTTGCATGAAACTGTTTCGATATTCAACTTGTAAGTTGATCCACCAACCGTTGAGATCGTGAGAGACACTGCTAACAGTTAGCTCCGGTTTTTCTTTGATCAAGATACCTACACCAGCTTGGTGATTTCCTCCTTTAGAGAAAAAAGATTTTCCTTCCCACTTCGTATTAAACCTTTTGATATCTTCATCACTACTTATGTGTGTTTCCTGCAAAAGTATGATATCGAAATGGCGGCATTTGAGCCAGTCAATTATGTTTTTGAAGTTTATTGTTATCTCTTAGTCTATGGACATTGAGAGATATGATATTCAGCCCCATTGCTCAGTAATGAGGAGAGACACCAACATTAAGCTACCATTACTTCACAGTATCCAAAGACTTACCTACTGGTTTCCTCTTCCTCTACTTACCAACTGATGACCTGGTGACCTGGTTCATCGCATTTCCGGCATGTGCGTGGCTGATTATCATATAAAAAGTGTAGAGGATATGATCCTACTTGGATGCAGCTTGGTATGTGCTCTTCAATGATCATCCTAACTGTTATATTTCTGTTATAGATAATGGAGTCTCTGGCTATTCTTTGGCGGCGGAAACTTATTATTCGACTGTAGTCCGAAAGAATATATCTGATGGCATCCTCCGTCATCTCAAAGGGGCAGTTAAAAATTGTGACCCAGACAGCAGGTCTTCGTTGATGACGTCGTTCTGGCTGGCTATTTCCCCATTCTTCCGTTTGAACCAGGTCAGAGTCGAAGAAATCTTTGTTCTCACCCACTGAGTGAAACGTTATCCGGAAAATAGACCCAAAACTCTTTTGGATACACATTAGGGAAAAGCCACCTTTCTTGAGTTTTTCAAAAACATTGGTGTGTGTGTGTCATCTTATTTTATATCGATCTTTTAATCTAGCTTACTACATACAAAGTATAAGTAAACTAATCTAAATCGATAATAACGAAAAATAATACATATATAAATATTTTTTACTATTTCATAATCTAAATAATTTTCTAAAACTCAGATGAATGTTGACAAGCATTGCATTTGCAGTTTGGTCCATCCCATTGTTTTATCATGCGTTTAAAAGAACTTAAGTTGTCGGTGGATTTAATTTCATTTGGCAGTGCATTCCAGATTTGAGGTTCTAATGATCGAAGACTATTACAACCAAAGGTGACTTGATTTGATCTATAATGCTGTAAGTCATATGGGTTTCGTGATGAATATCTAGAAGATTTTATTTTGAAAATATCACGCATAAAAGATGGGTTGAGATGTTTCAATGTCTTGAAAACTTCTATACAGAGAACTCTCAGACGGGAAACATGCATAGTACATCTTCTCGACTTCAAAAGCAAGTCGCTATAAGAGGAACGGTGGTCATTGTATAAAAATCTAAGGGCACGTTCTTGAATCTTTTCAATTTTTTGCAAAGACTTAGCTGATGAGAAGTACCATACAAGAGGGCAGTAATTAAAATTTGGATATACAAAACTTTGCACAAGAATTTTCCTTTCATTAAAGCCAATAAATTGTTTGAGTCTTTTTAGCACATTAAGTTGAGATGCGGCTTTTCTACAGAGTTCAGAGATATGCTGTTCAAAATTTAGCTTGTAATCTAGCAATTTGACGGTTTCTTCCGACTTGATAATTTTACCTTGGATGCTGAGATTCTCTCCACAAGTATTTGTTTGATCCTTTCTGATAAGGAGTGCATGGAACTTTTCTGGGTTATCAATCATTTGATTTTGTTTCAGCCAAGTCAAAGCAACTCCAGCTTCTTCTTCCAGTACCTCAATCAAATCAGATAAGGTCTTGTAAAAATAAGCCAGAGTGTTATCTTCGGCATAATTATGTAATGTTGCTCGTTTGATGAACAAAAAGAGATCGTTTATGTAAACATTAAACAGAATAGGGCCCAAAACAGAGCCTTGAGGTACCCCTGATAAAATAGTTTGAAAAGAGCTATACGTATTATTGATTCTAACCGACTGTTTCCGCCGTTTCAGGTAAGAGTAGATAAGAACTAGAGCATTTTCATGCAAGCCATAGGCATGTAGTTTGGCTATAAGTAAATCGTGTGGAATACAATCGAAAGCTTTCGATAAATCCATCAGGATTGTCCCTACAATATCATCATTATCGAGTTTAGCTCTCCATTCTTTGAGCATTCTTATCAAGACTTGTTGTGTGCCATATGCTTTTCTGTAGGCAGCGATAAAGATTGAAAGGGTCTCATCTAGGTATGGGATCAGTTGGTTTTTTAAAATTTTTTCATAGATTTTAGAGAAATATTGACTGAACGAAAGTTTCTTTCAACTGTACGATTGGACTCCCCTTTATCTAAAGGGCAAACCGCGGCACGCTTTCCATTACCTGGAAACCTATGGCTACGTATGCTGCTGTTAATAGCATCTGCTAGATGACGTGTGAGCTCGTCTGCTGCCAATAACACAAGTTTTGGAGGTATTTGGTCTTCTCCGGTAGATTTTCCTCCGTCCAAAGACCTTAGTTGTTCCCTAACTTCACAATTTTGCACTTCGTTAAAGGAAAATGAAACAAACTTGTTGTCAGGGTTTCGAATGATGGCTAAGACACTCAGATGGTTTTTGTATTTTTCAAGAATCAGTCTAATAATTTGCCGAACATCATCAGTTGCGGCTGTATCTGCTATGTTGCAAGGTTTTGTACCACTAGATTTTTCTACGATATTAATGTAGTGATCGTTAAAGATCTCGGTCAGTTCTTGGTCATCAGTGACAATTTCATTGTTTTTAACAAGGGAAATATCACTACCATCCAATCCTCCTTTGTTAGAAAGAAATGGTTTAACAAGATCCCAGAAAGCGCGATTTGATACGAGACCATTTTCTGTTGCTTTTTTGAAGTGCTGTTTGATTGCTTTTTTTCTCAAGGAAACACATTTATTTCTTTGTCTTTTGAAAGTATTTTCATTTTCTTTCATAGGATTTTTGTTGAATTTTTTCTTTAGCCTCGTTCTGGTGTAAATTCCTTTCTTTAGTTCACGTGTCATAAAAGGAGCACTGTTTCCGCGTTTAATTCTCTCTTATTCTTTTTTAATTGGTCCAATTAAGTTAAAATCTTTGATTTACATATATTTTGATCTATATTTTTCATTTCTGTATGAAAAGTTAAGTTTGATGAACTTTTAACATGCTTTCATTTTTATGACGTCATTCGACATCATAATGATTATGATGCTCTAGCAACAACAACAACTGCGCTAATTGAATTATGATTTTAAATAATCATTGTTTATATGATGAATAACATTTGTGCCAAGTTAGGTGGTCATATCTGATATAACAACTGAAATAAAGAGGGGGGGGGGCGGAATCCGCCCCCCCAGGCATTGAGTGTTTCAAAACACCCAGGTCAGATAGGGTTAACAGTGCTACTTCTTTTAGTATATTTTTATTGTAGCCAATGGCGTTGCCAGGGGGTAGACTGGGGTGGACATGTTCACCCCAATTTCTCAGAGTGGTATTTATTCGTCAGCAAAAATAGTGTCAAAATGGTTGGGTATACCATGGGTATACCATACAGAACATAATTCTTTACTTTGTCCACTCCACTTTTACAGGGCTGGCGACGCTACTGATTGTAGCCACCCTTTGCATCAGCCTTTCGCAAATTCATGAAGTCCAATAAGCTCTGGCTCCCCTATCTACTCTGAGGTCTCTTTCTATTGTTAGTCGATTCACCTACTTGTATTATTTGCACCCTGAGTTCTCAAACTACCTTGCACTCAGCTGTCTCTTTTCTCGTCCTTTCCTTGATATAGCTATTCCCTCTGCTCCCTCTGGCCATTCTCGCATTGCTCTATCAATGGAAACTCCCATTTTATAGGTATCTAGGTACAGTCTTTAACCCGTGTTCACTTCTTCTCCTGCCTGCTAAAGTTCTTTTTCACTTTCTGAAGATACTTCATCCTGTTCTTTCTAGCTGCTTTATTTCTTCTCCTCTCTATCCTCCTATTCATCATCTATTTCTCTCCTTGCTAAGTTTCTTTGTTTATGCATCGTGATTTCTCTCAAAATCTACGCAAGTTTATGGCTTTGCCAAAAATATGATTTGCGTCACAATCAAGGGCATGCTTTATCTTGCATTTCAAAGCGGTTTTTCAACATGAAACAAAGAGGCAGTCCATTTCGATGACATCAAGGCTACTTTGTAATTCATGGTGTAAAATCCGGACCAGTGGAGCTCACAATCGAGAGCCCTTGAAAGCCCTGCCGTTTCCTCCTCTAGAACCATTGATATCTTAGCTGGAAAAAGGAACCAATCTATGTGAACCTACCCTCTCATTTTAGCCCCCTTTTTGAAAAATAAACTGGAAATACGATAAAGATCCGTATACTAATGGTTCGGCAGTTTGATTATGTTTAAAGATCATTCCCTGGGCCGTAGAAGCTTGGATGAAAAGCAGCTACCCCAGCTCTCATTTTGCATAACAAAATAGTAAACCCATTCCACACTACTAATGAAATTGCAGGGCTTCGGTTCCATCTAGTCTTTCAATTTTTACCGCTAACACTTTGATTAGCCCCCTCCCCATTCGTATCATAAGCCAGTGGCTATCACCATCCACTACCTTTACACTGAGCCCCCCCTCTTTACTGAGTTTCCCAGTGAAGATTTCATTACGGGGCTAGCTGTGACCCTCATTCGTATCATACGCCAGTGGCTCTTACCATCCCTAGTTTTACACTGAGCATCCCGTCTTTAATAAGTTTCCCAGTGAAGATTTAATTACAGGGCTAGGCGTGACACCAATCGCGAACTGCCCCTTTCAATGGGAGGAATTAGCCCCCTCCCCCATTGGTATCATAAGCCAATGACTATTACCATCCCTTAGTTTTGGACTAAGCCTCCCCTCTTTTGTCTCAGGATCCCTTCTTTTGTCTCAGGATCCTATTTGTGTTGATTGCAGAAATGAAATAATGTCGCATGACTAACATGAGTGACGCAAACAGCAGGATAGGGGGCTTCCATCGATCTTTGAGATGTTGCCGCCTCTACCCCTTTCCTCTCCTTACGGGGCAGCTGTGTTCAAGTTAATATTTGCCCCATAAGGAGGGGAAAGGGGCAAACGCGGAATATCTGAAGGATAGACGATCATTTTTTATAAATTTTCCAGCAGGTCATTTTTTCCCGTTCCTCGCTTTCTGTAGTATGGATTCCGTCTATCTCCATAAGTGCAGCTTATCCTCTTCAGATGTTGCCGCGTCTATCCTTCAGATGGTGCATCCAATATCGTCAGATGTTGCCGCGTTTGCCCCTTTCCCCTCTTTACGGGGCGAATATGAGACAAATGATTCGCTCATGCACCAGCTACCGGGAAGACGCAGATATGTGGAAGTTTCGCGAGGATTGGTTTAGCGGTGTTGGAGTTTTAGGGTTAACAAATTTTGCTTCAGTGCTTAGTATTATAGATCTTTTGCTCAGACTTACATGAATGCGCATGAAGCGAACATTGAAGGATGTAGCTCCAAAGTGGAGATTCAGGAAACTAATGAAAATGGAAATACAGGCTTACCAAATGAAAAAACCCTCGAAGGCTTTCCTCTATAACTGTAGATAATTTAACAGAGCTTAATTCGTTCGATACCCTACCCCTTGCTGAATCAACTGTCCCATCGCTTACTTCAACAAATATTTCCTCAGAATGCATGCATTCGAGTATAATTCAAAGTTTTTCAGACCTACTAGACAATTCTTTGACATCTTCACATCCTTCCTCGAGTATCAAAAATGAGAATTTTGATATTGGGGAGATTTTCGAGCTGAGAACAAAAAATTTAACAATCCTTTCATTGGATTTTTAAACATAATATTCTTCGAAACAAAATAATTGATCTGAGATTGATCACGGGAAGGTGCTTGCCTGATATTTTGGTAATAGAGGAAACAAAGCTAAACTCAGATTTCAAAACTGAGACTTTTCTTATTAACAACTATCAAAAACCAATTCGACGTGATAGGAATGAATTTGGTGGGGGCCTTATGCAATTCGTTAGGAAAGGGGTTCTTTGCAATAGAGTCCCTACTTTTGAAGGCCCTTCTATCGAAATCATATGCTCCGAACTGACAATCTGTAAAAAAGAAGTGGATTATTTTTAGCATTTATCGACCTCCAGATGCTGCCAACCTAGAACTATTTTTCAGAGAACAATCCTTTTCCTTAACCCTAATCCATATGGGGGTGGATTCCACCCCCCCCCCCCCCTCAAGGCTTTTCGTACTGCGTTTTTAAACGACATCAGCTATGTCCCCCCAGTCTCCTTGACTTTTACTAATTATCTATTAGCTACATTTTGATGAAAAAAATTTGAACAATAGAACTCACAGGTCACGTGACATGCCCATATTTGGAAGCAGGTAACAGAAAAATCGTTGTTTTCGATGATTTCAATGGCAAAATTTGTTTAACCCTATAGTGGTTGGGCTATCTTGACTACCCTATTTTGGTTGGGGGGCAAAAAGAACCCCCCTATCTAACTGCAGATTGGCAAAAGATATGAATACCTAAATTGGCCTGTATATAGCTCATAACAAGTACTTTCCAAAAATATATATATAATGCTAAAAATAGAACCATGAAATTGCTGACGTCAGCAAATATTGACTGTGGTCATCAAAAATTGTCAAATTTTGCATGTTTCAACAAAATTAGCCAGAAAATTATTGTTTCTTATCTGAAATGCAAAATTTCGTCCTGATTTTGAAGAAGGATGCCTTTGAACCTTAACGCCAAAAATATAGCGGAATTTGATTATTTTTTGGCAATTGTTGGTGACAGCCAATTTTTAGCTTTTTCGCGAAAATTTAGAAGAATCGCATAATTAGCCAAATTTTGCCCATCCTAAATTTTGGCACTAAAATGACAATTTAGAGTGTTGTTACACCCAGCAATGAGAGAATTAATTTCTCTTTGATCATTTGGGCAGGAACAGTGAACATGTATGCGAAGGAGAAATGCAAGCGAACACTTTGGTGAAAATTATCAATGTCAAACAGTAGGATAAACCATATTGCGCAAGTAAACATTATATTATGTGAATAAATTGAATTAGAAATATACTTCCTTTCAATCAAAGACAAGAAGAAGACGAAACAACAACAACAGGTGCCTTGAAGATGTTCTAAACATATGCGATTGATTAATTATCGAACAAATCTACCAACTGAAATCAAGTTCGAATACAACCAACATCTAGTTGCTGATGAGGCCTCAGAAGTGAGGCGAAAGCTTCAACATTACGAAACAATTTAAGTGTATGAGTGTTTAAAATAAATGGCTAGCAAAAAGACAAATTATAGCAATCAAAGACAATTTATTGAAAAAGAGCCACACAGCTCTTCGAAAAAATAAAGATTACATAACAATCATAATTTTTCAAGTTTCAAATTTGCAGACATCCCCTGCAAAAATTTGGTCCCAACACCCTCCTAATTAAGTTTTTATTAAAAAAAAATTTTAATTAGGTGTCTAAGACGTTTTTAGGAAAAGTCACAAAGTTTAAAGAAGAAATATTTACTCAATTTGGAGTTATTAATAAAAAACCAACAGGAGGGGGCAAATTTGCCCCCCCAAACAAAATAGGGTTTATGAAGTATCATATATCAGACGAATCAGCAAAGAAAGGGCTTTAATTTGATACCGGAATTTCTGGAATTTGATGACGTCAGCAATTTTTCATTATGACGTCATTTTCGCCGCCATTTTGGGCTAATTAGCAATTTTTTTAAATATTTTCCACCTTTTTCCATTAAAAACACTCCAATGATGCATTTGTGATGGATTATCACCATTTTGCCGCTTCTTTTTGTCTATTTTTACATGGAACAAATTTATAACATAAATTACGTCATCAGAATTGAATAATTTCTACCAAAATATCATTCAAAAAGCGCCATTTACAATAAAATAACATTTTTCAGCAAGTATTTGGGCGTGGCAACCACACCAAAATTGTGCTACATGTTGCAAATTACTTGCTCTATAACTGTACCAAGTTATACTGAATTCTGGTAAGTCTAAGGCTGTTTTCAGAGGGGGGGTGGAAAGCACCCCCCCCC
>REGM01000214.1:301747-317480 GCA_004194415.1 Aurelia aurita | reverse complement strand
GTAATTTTTGATTGAAAAATCATGGAATGATTTCAAATATTGATGAAGACGTCTGATTTCACCAAGTAAATGCGAAATTGATGGTGTTTAAGCATCATTATTGCGCTGACAATTTTGCATTGAATCTTATTGTCCATAATTAATTAGATAATTAATTAAAAGCCAAAAATATTGATATAACACTACATGAAATTGCAAAGTAAGGATATCAAGCAGCTATTTGGATAGTTTTATGGTGATTTTACCCAGTTATTTAGTAAAAATAGACCTTTTTATGCTAATAGCTCGATTTTGTCAAAATTTGCATTGTTTTTGGTTGCCTAGCAACCAGTCACGTGACTAGAAACTAATTAATGCTATTTTTGAATTCTCCATTGTTCAATTATGATACAGTGCAAGTCTCATTATCATAGCTGTTATAGTTGCGGAGATAATTAGGGGGGCGAAAAACGCCCCCCCCCCGGTACAAAATCGATAAAAATTTACCCGGTTAGAATAGGGTTTAAGGAGAGGGTTTATTAGAGAGAGGACTTATCCACAAAATCAAGGCTAGCAATGATAGGTTTTGGGTCTTTTACTTCATATTTTCCAGAATCAACAAACTACTTTGCAAGTAAAGCACACAAATTCAACGTAGTGATGAATCCCAAATCACACGGAAATTGCGATTTACATTATTTTGGTTCAATACATGGAGGATATTTAGAAGCCTTTTGTGTTCCATATAAGAGAGGGGGAATTAATGGAGAAGACTTAATAGATATTCACATTTTAGCTTCAAAGAAAAGGGCTTATTAGATAGAGAACGTAATAGAGAGGGGCTAGATAGAGCTACTCTTTCCTTCTCTTTCCTTCTCTAACGAATGCGAAGCACGACGGCGGGCCGGCGCGGCGCCGCAGGCGACGCGCGGCAAGCCTAGTATACTCATAAAACAACATTGCCAAATAATGAGCCATGTTCGGCCTAAAACCTTTTGACTTCAGCACATACTGTTCAGTTTGCCAAACATTAGGCCTAAATTGACCATGTGATTAAATTATGTTAAAAATGTTTATTGTTAAGCCCACAGAAGTTGGCTACCATTCAACTTCAATCAATACTGTCACCAGATGTGTGAAATACCTTGCTTTTCATCAGTTAATGTGCTGTATCTATACAAACTACAATTCCTCTAGGCGTGTTTTGAGGTACATGTAGTGCTAGTTTTGTAGTGCAATGGGTATAAAGCTTCAATATAAGTTTGCATTTCATGTAATTCTTGTGAGACATTTTAGTGCAAGGAAACAAGAAAAAATATTGGGGCTCTAAGAGTAACAGATTCAAAATTATAAGTGAATATGTCCATGTATGTTTTGAGGTACGTACTAAAAAAAAGACAAACTTTAACAATAATTTAAAATATGATTTACTATTTTATAACATTTAAACTCACTGGGAAGTAATTTTAGTAGGTAGGAGCATACAATAAAACAAAACAAAAAAACAAAAAAATATCTCACCTAAGATTTTATTCAATAAGTAAATTGTGTGTATGTTTTGAGGTACATATACATGTAGGAGGAAATATTTGTCAGATTTGTCACGTAAGAAAAAGTTTAGAATTTATTCTATAGGAGGAAATATTTGTCAGATTTGTCTCGTAGGAGAAAGTTTAGAATTTATTGAGTTCATTGAGGATCATTGAGTATTGGCAGACATATTTCTGAGATATTTCTGATCGGAAAAAGTTTTGAATTTATTGTGTTGGAATTAAGATCAAAATAGTCAAGATTGTATTAGCACTGAGATCGAAATGTTGACATGCCACGTGACTGTATCAATGAATGTTTGGGGTGAATGAAGCCATTACATACAGAACATAGCATAGCATAGCGTGGCAAGTTGCAATGGAAGCTGATCAGAACTTTCGAGGATAGGAAGTCAAATTTCAAAAAGGAACGCTCACTTTAAACGAATGGGAAGGAATTTACAAGTCAGAACTCAGTTTGTGGAGCTGTTTATGAAATATGTCGTGTGATGAATCGTCAACATTTCGATCTCAATGCTAATACAATCTTCACTATTTTGATCTCAATGCTAACACAATAAATTCAAAACTTTTTCCGATCAGATATATCTCAGAAATATGTCTGCCAATACTCAATGATCCTCAATGAACTACAAATATTTCCTCCTATACAATAATAAATTCTAAACTTTTTCCTACGTGAAAAATCTGACAAATACTTCCTCCTATAGAATAGATTCACCTCCTATAGAAGAAATTCTAAACTTTTTCCTACGTGACAAATCTGACAAATATTTCCTCCTATAGAATAATAAATTCTAAACTTTTTCCTACGTGACAAATCTGACAAATACTTCCTCCTATAGAACTATAGAATAGATTCACCTCCTATAGAATAAATTCTAAACTTTTTCCTACGTTACAAATCTGACAAATACTTCCTCCTATAGAATAGATTCACCTCCTATAGAATAAATTCTAAACTATTTCAAAGCTGCAAATTATAAACGTTTGTTGAAGTCTGTGTTGAAACTAAACAGTATTGAAATTATGGCGTTCATTGTGACATCTAAATATTGCAGATTTGTATAGGCGGAAATATTTTTTAGATTCGTCAGGGAGGAAACGACATGCCACGTGAATGTATCAATTCATGTTTGGGATTAATGAAGTCATAACATACAGAACATAGCATAGCGTGGCAATTGGAAATGGAAGCTGATCAGAACTTTCGAGGAAAGCAAGTCCAATGTCGAAATGGAAGGTTGACTTTAAAAGAGTGGTAAGGAAGTTACAAGTTGGAACTGCGGAGCTGATTATGAAATATCGACGCAAAGGCAAGTTTCTTACAGCTTTCTTTTACAGATTATCTGCTTTGTTTATTCTAGAGTGGAAATTTATTATCGAGCCTTTCAGAAACTCGTAAGAAACCCTGAGTACTCAAAATCTGATAGTTTCAAGGTAGCTTTTGTAGTTGATAAACAATTTCTGCAATTTGTCGGCAGTTGTTCTGCTCCTAAAATGTTGTTTTTAGTTTTTCTTGTCCAAAAAATCAACCAGTTCGAAACATTCGATGGGAAGAAGCTTTGTCTTAAAGGCAAATTCTTAAAGGCCTTATGCAATGAAAAATTACATTCCCATTTTTTTTTAATTTTCATAGAGATCATAATCCTTTCAAACGATTGCAAAAAACAGAATTGAAATATCTTATACCGTTAAAGAGTTACGTCGCATCAAACTTGCTGTTTTGATGCGTTTTGCTGCGAAAAATTTTATTTCCGTGTGACGTCACAATTATGATCAACCAGGATGTATATCGAATTCAAGATGGTGAGCTCAAGTGAGAAACACAAAGTCTTCCGTGAAATGTGGTGGAACATCTTTCGTTGCTGGCGAGGCAAGGTGGCAGTAGCTGAAAAATAAGCAGTTTACAGAGGGTATCCACACTTTTCAAAATAAATATCTTGATGCTTCAAGATACTGAAAGTGGGTTTACTTTGTTCGGCGGCATAGATCTTTCTAGGCCTAACTGGTCACCAACTAAATCGTCGATCCTCTCTGTTCTATTCATTTCGAAGACAGTTGCTTCGGCATGCGAAGGGATTTTGCCAAAGAGCGTGGGCTCAGAGGCAAGCTTAATAACGATGTAATACCAACGATAGATGTTACCAATACAGCAACGGAAACAGAAGAGCTGTCTGATAGAGCAGAAGACAAGTAAGTTGGCAAAATAGGCCTAAATTTTGACACAGCATTTTTCGTAAATAATTCTATTGTCTTTTTAGTTTTCGTTTGGTAGACAGATTTTTGTCGATTTGAATTGAAAATTAGCAAAATTTTCTTTCTTGGTTGTTTGAATGGCGATATTTCATTACAATTTATTTCTGATTCCTATCACTTCCCTATCAGATCAATCTGTGTTGTGTGGGTATGGGGGTCTTATTAGTCGCCTCTCGTCCTTTCTTTTTAAAAGTTTCAACAGATATTGAAACAATCATTGCGATCGACTTCAGCAAGCACCAATGTTACAGAGGAATTTGTTGAACCAGATGTTGAACAATGGCATCATTTTACAATAATATTTATCACAAGTTGATTACTTTCGTCATGTTGATCAAATTTGAGAAAGTTTAGTTCTGGGCCTTAGCCAACCATTTATTAGGAATGCTTATAACCATGTTATAACCAAGTATATTGCTGGAAAAATAAAGTCAAAATGTACAAAGGGTGTACAAAGGGGGTACAAAGTAAGAAATTTTTAAAGAAAAACAACATTCTGACCAACTGCACAATGTCAATGATAAAAATCAATTATGTTCATAACATTTATAACAAGGCAAACATGATTATCAGCTGTGCCAACTTCTACACAACTGACTACAGACTATCTGTAGAATTAACTATAATTTAAAGGTGTTTTTAATTTTTAAGGTAATACCTTAGGGGCCATAGGAAGCAGCTGCTGATTGGGGGGGGGGTTATTTTTAAAACAATAGAGAAAATATATTTAATCTATGCTTGTGACGTAGCACCATTGCTTTCCAAATTATTTGGGGGCTCAAGCCCCCCTGCCTGAGCCCTCTGCTTCCTATGGGCCTGACCTTTGCTATGTGTCATTTCTATGAAAATGTGTTTAGAGAGGAGCAGTAGGCACTCGGCAGATCATTGTACTCCAACGTCATCTACCCAAAATACAAACTTGGAGACTTATAACAAGTACATGTATATATTTGTATATATTTGAATATAAACTACACAAAATAAGGGTACAGTGCCTACAAAAGATATTTTTAGTTTATAGACTCATTTTTGTAAAGGGAAAATTGCAAATAATTCACAGACTAAGAAAGGGAAGGGGACATTTTTATCAGAGGTGGTTTCTTTCTATTAGCCCTAAATTTCCCCATTCACTTCATATAGTGGTATGCATTGTCAAATTTTGTATGTGAGCTGAACTCCCCTTCTTTAGATTATGTTTCTGATATTAAAGGCACCCTCTTCCATAGTATATTTGCAGAATTTACAGATTTGTATAAGCAGAATGAACCAGAACCATTCGAACAGGCAATTTGAGACAGGATGTATAAGGCTGATGCTAATCCATCATCTAGAAAGAAAGCAGAAAGTGACTGAGTTATTTCCACCAGGTATTTGTGTATTTTGGAAGAATTATATGCATATGCATCAAACATTTTCACAGTAAACGGACCGCAGCAGTAAATTTCAATGAAAGATAACAAATTGCAATACAGAGTAATCTGACCAAATACTTTTCTATTTCCAAATACATTTTTTTTCACAAAGCTGTTTATGAAAGTTTCCTTTTTCAGTAGCTGTATTACTGCTAGGAAGAAATAGCATTTAACTTAACTCTGAATTTTTTCGAAAAGATACAAATGTTTATTGTACATTTTTCATGAAGAGCAGCTGCGAAGAGCGGCTTCTCAATCTGCAAAAAGCGATGTTAACAAAAGGTGTTCTAGGCAATCGCCGTAAATGCCATAACCCCTTAAAAAATCATTGAAGAGGCAAATGCCCCACTTCTTTAGACCAACCTGATGAAAGCCACAAGCAGACCTGTTTTATTTGCTTGTTTTTGTTGATGAAAATAGAAATGGAAAATATTATGGCAAATATTGTATACTGAATGTTTTTATATGATTTTATGAGATATAAAGTAAACTAATATACTCTATATAATCAATCTTCATCAACACATACTAGCAATTATCTATTTTTCATGACTGAGAATAAATGTATAAAATGTGCATTCATACCTCTATAGGTATATTATATGATACACATTTTACAATAAAGCACAGGTAAACAGAATATAGTACCTGAAGCTCTATCTTGAGCTGATAAATATCCCTTTGATTCATGTGTTGGATACTGCGATCTTGAGATGATAGTATGCATGCTGGTAAAAGGTGAGTTTTATCCCATCCAAGGTAATGCAAAACTACCTTTCAACTTATGAGGGTTTCTCTGGTATACCTCCAATAGCCTTTATTATAGTGTTGTGGTATCGGTTATCGGTAGAAAAAAAGGATTATACAGACCAATAAGCCTAAATAGACTACATAGTAGGCCTATTATGTCCTTTTCAGGTTATATCGAATCTTGCAGTATATGTCGACCCCTTTCGTTTTGATGCAAGTCTAAAATAAAAGAAAGCGTGAATGACTTACCATTCTTCTACTCGACTACGACCTTCGCATCCAACAGCCAAGTTTCACAAGACAGGCCATCTTATTCTTTGTCTTCCCCATCATAACGTCTGCGGACAGCGACACCTTCCCTTGTTTTGTTGGCCTAACCTAGAGGCTCGTCTTGATATGGAGCAGCAGCTCCCAGGCAAACAACTCCGTAATCTTCTTCACTAGAGCTTTCTGGTGAAATGCTGTGGTTTGGAGTGCTCTCAGGTTCGCTTGTGTTACTGTCCTACATCGTTCTCGATGAAATGCAGCTTGTTTGCCGAGATATCGAAGCGGAAGTCCTAACAAAATTCTTGAAGCGGTCTCGAAGGTTTTCACAACAGCAGTGCGTGGGATGTGATCATAATTGTGACGTCACACGCAAAAAGAAATTTTCGCATGACCTACCCAATTTTGAGGGGCAAAAAAACCCTGTTAACTTCAAGAAATTCGGGAAAGTTATATATCATTGGAACGAAGAAAGACTGAATTTTACGAAAAGCTGAAAAAAACTGGGTCGATTTTTTCATTGCATAAGGCCTTTAACAAAGTCCTAAATGTTCTTCTCTTTCCGGATAGCAGCACTGTTCGAATATGGCATAACTTTTCATCAGAATAGTAAAAATTGCCGTACATTTTACCCAGGCTTAGGTGAATCATTCCGCTATCATAATATATCGAATTTGGAAACGTTTCGCAGTTGGAAAGTAAATAAATTCAAAGAAGAAAACAGTTTGGAAAATTTCATATCTCGTTGCGGCTATCAAATAAGGTTTCAAAAGCTTCTAACGAAGATTGACATTTTTATTTAAAGATCAAAGAGACCGAATCCTCGGTCATACATCGACTAGGCTTATTGTTTTTTATTGAAAGATCAAAGAGATCGAATCCTCGGTCATACATCGAATACACTTATTGTTCAGTCATTGTCTGGTTCCAATGAGATATTGTTATTTTACAATAAGTATTGTTGAAATTACAATTGAGGACAAAAGAAGAAAGACTAATTGGATAAGTGGATACCTGCCTTATATATATAGGTTGATGCTGGTGACGTATTAACCCTATTCAGCCCGAGGGGGCCATTATGCCCCCTTATCAAACATTTCTTAATAGAATCTTAGCCATGAAAGATGTCACTTTGAAACTTCTTGGCTTATATCAAACTTTAATAGGCTGCATAATTATCAACTTTTCATAGCCCATTTTTGTGTCACCTGACCACTATATGCCCTTTTATGGAGACTGTTCACAAAGAAAATCTTAAATCCTCTGTTATTTTCTCGCCAGTAGCATAACATACAACGTTATACATGTCATTCAATTTGTCTTGAAGAGGGCTTTCATTTGATATATAATTTGTTGATATTTGCTTAAATCAGCAAATTTTAATATCTATGATGTCATACAACTGGATGGCGTCATATTTTAAATAAATTAGTATATTACTTATGAAAATTGCTTGAAATGGTGTGATCATGAATTGAAATGTCACAAATGACGTCATCAGAATTGGCTGATTTCTGCCAAAATATCTTTCCAAAATCGTTATTTACAATAAAATAAAAATTTTCAGCAAATTATAGTGTCGAATTAGACAAAAACCGCATAAAGTTCATGCAAAATCTTCTTTAACCACAAATTTAACTTGGGAACCTGATTTTTGCCAATTTTTAACTTGATGACGTCACTGTGACGTCATAAGGCGTGATAACCACACTCAAATCTTGCTACATGTTATAAATTACTAGTTCTGTAACTCTGCCAAGTTATATTGAATTATGGTGAGCCTAAGGCAGTTTTAACCCTATTACTACAGTAGGGGGGGGGGCACAAAGTGCCCGCGGCAAATATGATCCGATGTAGTGTCGTCACTTCGAAAGATAAAGAGCCGAGGTTTTGTGACGTTTCCTAAAAATTAATAGGCTAATTAAAAATGGAATTTTTTTTCAAGGTGGTAGACACTGATCACGTGACCAACATCTTCTCGACACGTGGTCGGGAGGTAAATTAAAGAAGTGAGTCTAGTTTATGCCAAGATGATCAGAGATCATCAAGAATNATTTTTCTTTTTCTACCAAATTCAGTTTTTATGTAATTTTAGATGAAGAAATTAACTCTTATGTGAAACATATTCTTTAAGTCATGAGAATAGTGTATGGGAGGGGCAGAGAAAAGCCAAGGATTCAAGGGGGGGGGGTTCCTTATGAATATATGAAAACTTGAAGCTGAATTCACACTTGAGGTTTTTTTGTAGTGCAATACAGTGTGTGTGGCAAAGTTGAATTGATCAACATCTGTCGCATTGCCGCACTTCATTTTTTTCTCAAATGTGCCAAGAATGAGGCGTCAAGTATGAATTGCGCTTCACAGTTTTGCTAGTTAGGCCGCTTTTTGTTTTATCCTTTCCAGATATTTTAAAATTAAACATTAAGTTCATATTAATGAGAATTTTTTAACGAGTTACCACGTGTTTCCAAACGAGATTCCAAACGAGTTTCCATAAAATGTATAGGGATTATAGTAGACTTCAACGAGTTACCACGAGTTACCATCATAAATAAAAAAATATAGATCTATAGGTCCAAAACGAAACTGTTCAATGATGGCTGCACACTTCATTACATTACTCCACAATGACCATTCTTATTTGTAAGTCACTTTTTAAGCTTATTTGCAAGAAACTTTTGCTAGTTTACCTTACATAAAGCATTTTAAATAGAATAAATATCATTTTTTTATATTCAGGACGATAGTAATGTCTTACTTTATACTGCAGCGCACTTAATATAGCCTATATTATAGGCCTACGTGCAAATTGTGCGTAGGGCCATCTATGCTAGGCCTAAATAGATATACAGATTCTGAGATTCTTACATAAGATTCTTAGTCATGTTTTAAGTTATGTCCTAAAATTCTAGGCTTTTAGGAGTTCTAAGCTTGTGCCTTCCACTTGCCATGTACTGCATATGGTTTATTCCTTATGGATAGGATCAAATGAAACATTGCTTAAAATCACAACATTGACTGAGGGGGGAGGGGATTTTACAGGGGCAAGAAAAAATGATTTTTCTGCAGTAAAGACAAGGGAGTACTGAAATATTGGGATTTTATTTGTTGGTCTCAATATATTTTGTGAAGGATTGCAGGTATGCTGGAGCCAAATCATGCAAGGATTTTAAAACCATTGTTTTAGTTTCACCATTAATAAGTTCTTCAATGGTCTTCTATCCAAGCTCTTGGATAAGTGGTTTTCTTGGGGCATCAAAACTGCTATTTGTTATAACCCTGGCAGCACGATTTTCAAGTTTTTGCAACTGGTCAAGTTCCATTGAACCACAACAACCCCAAACAGAGCAGCAGGATTGAAAGTGGGGCTCCACAATACCTGTGTATAGAGT
The DNA here is from genome assembly GCA_004194415.1 of Aurelia aurita. NCBI lineage: Eukaryota > Metazoa > Cnidaria > Scyphozoa > Semaeostomeae > Ulmaridae > Aurelia > Aurelia aurita. Next base: position 307,874 of record REGM01000214.1, on the reverse strand, counting down.
CTTCAAGGTTTTCTTTGGAAGAAAAGATTTGGCATATTTCAAAAAGCCGACAGCTCTGGAAAATTTATTGGGAATCGCCTTGATTTGTTCTTTCCAATCAAGGGAGTTGTCAATCTGTACACAGGTACTTAGTATTTTGGAATTTTTCAAGCTCATTATCACGAATTTTCTGATTCATACTTTCCACCCCCCCTCTGAAAACAGCCTTAGACTCACCAGAATTCAGTATAACTTGGCACAGTTATAGAGCAAGTAATTTGCAACATGTAGCAAAATTTGGGTGTGGTTGCCACGCCCTATGACGTCACAGTGACGTCATAAAGTTGAAAATTGGCCAAAATCAGGTTCTCAAGTTAAATTTGAGTTTAACGAAGATTTTGAAGGAACTGTATGCGGTTTTTGGTCTAGTTTGTCAAAATACTTGCTGAAAATTGTTATTTTATTGTAAATAGCGCTTTTTGAATGATATTTTGGTAGAAATTATTCAATTCTGATGACGTAATTTATGTTATAAATTTGTTCCATGTAAAAATAGACAAAAAGAAGCGACAAAATGGTGATAATCCATCACAAATGCATCATTGGAGTGTTTTTAATGGAAAAAGGTGGAAAATATTTAAAAAATTGCTAATTAGCCCAAAATGGCGGCCAAAATGACGTCATAATAAAAAAATGCTGACGTCATCAAATTCCAGAAATTCTGGTATCAAATTAAAGCCCTTTGTTTGCTGATTCGTTTGATATATAATACTTCATAATGCAAATTTTGCCATTGAAATCATCGAAAGCAACGATTTTTCTGTTACCTGCTTCCAAATATGGGCATGTCACGTGACCTGTGAGTTCTATTGTTCAAATTTTTTTTCATCAAAATGTAGCTAATAGATAATTAGTAAAAGTCAAGGGGACTGGGGGGCATAGCTGATGTCGTTTAAAAACGCAGCACGAAAAACCTTGAGGAGGGGGGGGGGTGGAATCCACCCCCCCCATATGGATTAGGGTTAAAGTAAGTTTGTTGCCTTGTAGCCAATTGTCTAATTTTTCGAGATCATTGTTAATAGCTTCACTCAGCTGAGTCATAACAGAGGATTGATAACACAGACTGGTATCATCAGCATACATAGACACAGCAGAATCTTGTACTGCCTGCGGGAGATCATTGATATAGATTAGGAAAAGTAGGGATCCAAGACATGAGCACTGTGGCACACCAGTTTCTAGGTCCCCAATTTCCGAATCAACGCCATTGACTCTACAGAACTGTATACGACCGGAATGAAGATATTGAAAAAGAGTGGGCCATTCCCTAGCCATTCCCTAAACTTGTTAACTTCATAGTCACCTGATAGAAGGGGGTTTGGGACTGGATCAATTTTATCTGCAAGTTCCTGTCCTATTGAACAAAAGAAACTGTTCATTGCATTAGAAATGTCATTTTTGTGAACAATTTCTGTACCCGACTCTTTAAGGCAGTCAATGTTACTAGTCTTGGATCTCTTATTGCGAAGCTCATTGACTGTCCTCCATGACCTTATTTCGGACCTTCCTATACGAGTCTAAAAGGAGTGGGGATTTACTTCTTACCGCTGCTTTTTTTAGCTTATCTCTAGTCCGAATTAAATCCTTAAGGTCCCTGTCGATCCAAGGGCAGTATTTCTCAGAGACACGCATTTCACTTATTGGAGCATGTTTCTCGATGATGAGGGAAAATAAAGTGGACCAATGGTTGACAAGGATGTTCATATCATCTGTTTCAGTGCGCATTTGCTCCCAACATATGCCAGAAACATCAGCCAGAAATGCATCCTGATTGAAGTTTTTCATTTTGCGTGTTTTAATAGTTTTGTGACCTTTTTCTATTGCACCGTTGAATTTTCGAGTGCAGTATACCAAATAATGATCACTCAATGAAACTTCATGCACACCTTAGTTTACAATGTTTCTGGCACATGTTGTGGCAATATGGTCAATGATGGTGGAAGTGTTCAAAGTAACCCTTGTTGGCTCCTCAATAAGCTGTTTGAAACTGAAGAGCTCATAGAGATTGCACAGATGTTTTGAGACAATTGTCCATGGGCTGATCAGCTTTACTTTTTGCGAGATCACAGTTTGTGTCTCCCAGGAGGATTATCTATTTTCCCTCTCGGTCCAAATAAGAGAGAACATGTTCTAGCTTATTGAAACAGCAAATGTGTGGTTTTACTTACCCTCTTCTTCCGCTTGCTAACTTCAAAACAACGAACCTAACTGCATTCTTTCGCTGGTACTTTTACTTCTACTTCACTTCGATATTTCAATTCAAAACAGCACTTCCTTCGTGTTCTTCGTGTTGTTTTCACCTCCGCCTCCGCAGCTGCTTGGTAGCAGTTTACCTCCTTTCGAAACATGGAATCGACATTACTTATTTATTATGACATCGCTCGCTCGCAAGTTTTCAATTCAGCTCGAATAGTATTGCGGCTCCGCCGCAAATATGATCTTTCCTAATTTACAATTTTGAGACTTCTTGCCCAATAGCAAAAAACAAGCCGTAAAAATCTGAGCTAGACTTTAAGTAGAATCAAGATTAGCCAGGTTTTTTCTTGCTTGGTTGTGGTAATTCAATGTAAATTAATGAATTGCCACGCATTGTGACTTGTTTCCTGTTGTTCACAATACCTTTCAATCGCTAAGAAAACGAGCGTTGTTTTGATCACACTGCTACGCGTCTGTGCAGTACTGTGGATGTGGCTATCTTTAAAACATGGAAACTGGAAACTGGAATCTGGAAACTGGAATCTGGAAACTGGAAACTGGAAACTGGAATCTGGAATCTGGAAACTGGAAACTGGAATCTGGAATCTGTGTGGGTCTCAAGGAGGCATTGCAACGATCTCAAATACTGCTTGCCTAGCGCTCTAACCACTTGACCAACCTCACACCCGCCCTCTACTGTCAATAATTCTCTCCATATTAAAACTCCCTTTGTCTGGCTAGGTGCATTATGAAATCCATAATTGTACAGTTTGGGAACTGATTTGAAGCTTTTCATGCAGTTAAATGAGCAAATTAGAATTTGATTGTTTCTTTAATTGGCTAAATATCAGGATGAAATCACAGAAAACATCAATTGTTTATCCCTTGGGATCATGCTTTCTCACCCGCATAAAGGGAGTGAGATCGTTATCATTTTCCTGAATTTCTCATCGAAATAACACAAGCTCAGCTAATCCTATTATGTTGAATTGTTTTTTATCGAGTGGGCCTTTATGCCTTTTTGCCTAGCAAAGACACCTGATAGCAAATGTTTAGGCCTATGTCTCACTTTAGAAAAGAAGTAGTTTGCTGTTTCGAAGAAAGATTCTATGAAAATATATCAATTCTAATTTGTAAAACTGAGAAGGATTGTAGTTGCATTATGGAGTACTTCCTTTACACATACTCTTTATAAGAAATTCTTCATAAAAAAACTTAGGAGCTTCAGGACTGAGACATAATTACGTAAACAATTATTTCTATCTCCTTTTAACAAAGGAAGTCCACAACACATTACACAAAACTCGCAGCACATTAGACAAAACTCACAACGCATTACACAAACTCACAACACAGTTTGCAAACACGTTCCAAAAACTCCTGAAAACGGGTGAAACAATTATTTATTGGCTGGCACACCCCGTACTAATGAAAGTAAAGTATCCCCCTGCCCCCGCCGGGATGATAAAGAGGGCTAGCCTTCCTCCTAGGAGGGCTGGCCTTCTTCCATATCAACAGCACCCTATGAAGCCTGAGCTGGGATGAATTAAAATCTCCAAAAAATAGCTTAAGGTTTCACAGACCCAACAAAATAAAGAGTCACTTTTTCTTACCCAAAAAAAGTAACGATGGTTTTTCCAGAACTCACAAAAATAAGAGCAAATTTGTCAAAAACCGACGAGATGAGTCAAATTTTCATCAACCCAATTCAATCCAAGATGTCCAAATTATGATGTTCAGACAAGAAATTGTAACACGAAGGCCCCTTCAAATGTACGAATGCCCCCTTTGGGATGCGAACTTGGTAATGTTAAATTGATTGCATGAATCGTGGTTTCGCTCAGCCAAAGCGTCAACTGCTCTCATTTTGGTATCAGGTTCGTTCGACTTCAAACGGAAATAGGGGCTCCGTATCCGGTAGTAAGTCTCCTTTCATGTTGGTCAACTATGCTTCCATGCTGCCTCGCCGTTAAACATGTTCTGCATCAAATTTGGATGCCCAATGAATTTCGAATACAAGTTTTGCCCAAAATGCGGATCATCTACTGCTTTGGCAACAATTGGTGCTGGCGAAGAAAGCTTGGTCTTTAAAAAAATTATCCACCATATCATTCTGCAATGTCGTATGGGACCATCAGTAATCAATCCTTTGATTACCAGTAGATGGACCGTACCTATGAGCATTAATTCCTGCCAATTTCCCCCCCCCCCCATTCTCTGATCATGGGTCTGTTCAGGGCATCTTTTAACATACAAAGTGATGGGGAAATTCCCCAGCAGCCCCTTCAATGTCCCCACCAGTCATGCCCATTTTCCCCACCAGTGAAGTGCCCTTTTCAACCAAAAACTGTGTTCAAAATATCATGAATGTAAGTTGAAGACAGGTTTAATAGAAAACTCGACAGGATAACAAAATCACAATTTTTATAGCAACCCTTTGTATCAACTTTTGTTATCAGTTGGAGCTAATGTTAACTTGGCATTAGATAATTTTTTGCTCAAAAAGTCATCATTGTGAGTGAGTTCCAAACGGATGCTATTGCATATTAAATCGTAAAATAACTGTTCTTATGATTGTAAAACGCTCTATAGCGCTATTTTGTTTGTCACCTTATTTTAATTCGATTGATTTTCTAGCTATATATATATACCGGGTGTCTCAATAAAATGTACCCCCTTTTGACTGGAAAAAGGAGCAAAATGATAAGATATTGGGAATTTCCGCATGCACAGCTAAATTTGTTAATCTTCAAATTAAATGCACGTACCTTGCATTTGTAAATCGTCCACCAAACACCAGAGATACGAGCTCCCAAAGGCAAAATTTTGAGTGCACCTGAAACCAGAGGTTTTGAGAAAGGGCCTAACCATGATTTGATATCATGAGCATTTTCCAACGGAATTTCAAACTGTTATTTTTAGTATTTGCTTTTCAAAAGAACCATAGACGCTTAGCCATGACCCCACTTCAACAGATAGAAGAAAGATGTGGCAAGAATAATAAACTCGTGCCACATCTCCAAAATAAGCGTGCAGGCGCTCCTTTTCCTCTTCTTTGATGCAAATAGCTTTTCAATGGAATGTACGGATCGATTTTTTTATCAAAAGAAAAGTTCTGTCAAGAACAATTGCAATATCTCAAAGTAGAACTCTTTTCAAAAGTAAAAGTTAAAAGAAAAGAAGTTGAAAATTCCTTTGGAAAATGCCCCTTAAATCAAATCATGGTTAGGCCCTTTCTCAAAACCTCTGGTTTCAGGTGCACTCAAAATTTTGCCTTTGGGAGCTCGTATCTCTGGTGTTTGGTGGACGATTTACAAATGCAAGGTACGTGCATTTAAGTTGAAGATTAACAAATTTAGCTGTGCATGCGGAAATTCCCAATATCTTATCATTTTGCTCCTTTTTCCAGTCAAAAGGGGGTACATTTTATTGAGACACCCGGTATATATATATAGCTAGAAAATCAATCGAATTAAAATAAGGTGACAAACAAAATAGCGCTATAGAGCGTTTTACAATCATAAGAACAGTTATTTTACGATTTAATATGCAATAGCATCCGTTTGGAACTCACTCACAATGATGACTTTTTGAGCAAAAAATTATCTAATGCCAAGTTAACATTAGCTCCAACTGATAACAAAAGTTGATACAAAGGGTTGCTATAAAAATTGTGATTTTGTTATCCTGTCGAGTTTTCTATTAAACCTGTCTTCAACTTACATTCATGATATTTTGAACACAGTTTTTGGTTGAAAAGGGCACTTCACTGGTGGGGAAAATGGGCATGACTGGTGGGGACATTGAAGGGGCTGCTGGGGAATTTCCCCATCACTTTGTATGTTAAAAGATGCCCTGAACAGACCCATGATCAGAGAATGGGGGGGGGGGG
>REGM01000214.1:260778-282631 GCA_004194415.1 Aurelia aurita | reverse complement strand
TTCGACATTGCAGTCATCATAGGCCTAATATGTCGTGATGGCCAGCAGTGGCCAGCCAGTTCAATCGATGAATCTTCAGCTGATAAGGCCAACAACTCACAGTAAAAGACTCAAAAACCAACCATGGAGAGTCGAAGGCTCTTCTTCCACAAAGTATCACTGCATTGATGTGCTGGATGTCGAAAAATTGCCTCTGAAAACCTTAGCAAACTCCTTGCGTATAGCGATGTGCAACAGGTATTACTACGGGAAGTATTTGTCTCGCGATGCTCTTTGTAAGACTGACAAACCTATGACGTCAAACCTATGTGAATAACAAAGGAAAGCGCAACGCTCGGCCCATACCTCCGAACCACTTTTTGAAACGAGAATCGGACTTTTGAGAGCTTATAACGTCGCTCACAGCAATTTCTCGAAGATTTCATCGAGATATTCGTGATCAGTGACCTCGAATTTATTAAATTAGAAGATAAACAAGTTCGCTTCATATGCACTTTAAAAACCCGCTAGTGTAAAACACAGGTCATGCAGGTTGATAAAACGCGGGTTAAACCATGCGGGTCCAAAACTAGCGGCCATGGGCATACTGGCTTTAGGCTTGCAGCCTACTGATGTTGCAAGTACGATATTCCCTGATTACAGAATTACGTAGCGCAATGTGTAAAGCACTGCTTTTTCAAATGGTTTCAAAGATATGTGTTATCGCATGAAAATTTCCAAAGAATACGTTTCTTCTAAAAGGTTTCTAATCGTCATAAAGTACCGAAGGAAGTATCGACGATCGTTTTGATTTGGAAAGTTTTGAATGTGATTTCTGCAATGCTTTTAGCCCTTTTAACAAAAATAAATCAATTCTATATGCACAGCTTTAAAAACCTAAGAAACTCATAAGAATTTTTTTTTTCTATTCATAATAAATTAAAACTAATATAAATATACAAATACCGTACCGTTCTTGGCGTAGGAAGACACAATGTCATCTGGCCTCCACCAAGATCGGTACTTACAATTTTACAAATCCAACTTCCAAGCAAAAAGAAACAAAAAAAGAGACAACATACAAACGGTTTAAGAAAAGAAGGGGACTGGCAGCTCCACACCAAACCATACACTGGGTCTAGCCCTTATATATCATAGATTTTCATCAGTTTAGCACCATCAAATATTGATGGTACAATAACGATAAAAGTCCAGCACTTTGAGGAAATTTGGATGGTTTGGTGTGGAACTGCCTGGAAGATAGAAATGCCACCCAAGCGAAAGGACAAAGAAACCCAATCCCCCCACCCAGACAGCATGCCAGCACCCGCAATCAATTTAACCTGTTTGTTTTTTCAATGTACTCAATATGTTGCTTCAATAATTATCCGGTTGTCGATCATATTCAAATCGGAACTACCGTAAAGAAGCAAGTTGCACAAAGTCTCTGAATCCTATGGCAAGCGAAAGTCACCAAAATCAGATAAACCCAGTTTTTCTCAGATAAACCGAGTTTATCTGTCAGAAAAACTAAGTTTTTCTGATAAACTCAGTTTATCTGGAGAAAAACTTGGTTTTTCAGAAAAACCGAGTTTATCTGATAGAAAAACCCGGTTTTTCAGAAAAACTTAGTTTTTCTCCAGAAAAACCGAGTTTATCTGAGAAAAACCCGGTTTTTCTGAAGTGGTGACAATTTCATGAGATAAACTTGGTTTTTCTGAAAAACTCGGTTTATCTGGAGAAATACTCGGTTCTTCTGAAAAACCAAGTTTATCTGATAGAAAAACCCGGTTTTTCAGAAAAACCGAGTTTTTCTGGAGAAAAACCAAGTTTTTCTCAGATAAACTCGGTTTTTCTGTAGATAAACTCGGTTTATCTGAGAAAAACCGGGTTTATCTGATTTTGGTGACTTTCGCTTGCCATAGAATCCAGGTTTGCGATACCATTACCCAACACTTCTGTGACAGTGTCAAAGAGATCCTCACGCAATTGATTAAAGCGGGGGCAGTGCAGGAGATAGTGCTCATTGTCCTCATTAGCTGTACCGCAATTACATATAGGCCTGAGACATTCAAAATTATGGTGAAAATTGTGTGCATTTAGATCACTAAATTGCACGCGAAGCTTACTTATACTTATACGGTCTAATCAACGCAATCAGCTTCCGCTTAAATTTAGCAAGGGATTTAGAAGCTCGGATTTCTGCTGGTAGCTTGTTCCATTCATACAGCGTGTTAAAAAAATAGGAATTAGAAAAACGATCATTTCTGGCTCTATTTTGTGCATAGGCATGAGGGTTGCGCAGATCATATGATATTTTTCGCTCAGGAGGAATTAAAGAAAAAAGATATACTGGGTACTGTGTCAATTTTAGTTTGAAGAAATGACATAGTCTTCTATACCATCGTCTCTCGTACAAGGATTCCCAACCAAGTTCATCATAAAGCTTTTGCCTACTTGTACTTCTCCATGCCCTAGTCACAGCCAAAGATGCTGCATACTGCGTTTGTTCAAGACGCTTTGTAATGACTGATGACAAATCAGGATCATACCTGTGGTAGACTATATCACCGTAATCTAGGTGGGGGCGCATGTACAGTTTGTACATTTGATCAAGTACATACCTTGATACATATTGCGACAGGTGTCGTATCAAGCCAATTCATAAGAATTGGTAGCAAGAATGGCCTAAAATATGCAATATGCATCCAATGCTGTGATTGGTAGCCAGTTTCTTAAATCTTAAGCCATTTTTGCTACCAAAATTTTCTTATGAGTTGCTTAGATTTGTAAAGCTCCGGATATAGAATTGACATATTTTTGACTCACGGGTTTGAAGTACAAGTAGAGTCTATGGGGTGATAGGCAACTCCTGTTTCCTGTGTCCTGTGTCATGTCTTCTGTGGTCCTTGCTGTTTGTCATGGCACAGAGGGTTGTATAGAAGCGTATAGGCGAGATAATGAGTTCGTTTAGAGCCTAATCAGGGCATGCATGACACTTAGCAGCTAATGGCGGAAAGCTGGCAGCGTGATAGGAGAGAACAATGTAATGGAGTTTTAGCGCATGCGTCTTAGAGTCAATGTCTTGTGGAAGAAAAGAAAACGCGTATTCTCAGAAGACGCTGGCCTAGCTGCGAGAGGTGAAGTGGAAAAAAATCACTACTTTTGAGCCGTTTGACCGATTTTCGCGCAGTAAACGGCCGTGGCAAGGTAAAATTCGACGTAAATCGATATTCTTTACATATTCCAAGTATTATTTCACAGTTATTTCCAAAAACCGTCGAAAAACAAGCCATTTCATTTTGGAAGCTGTGGGGAAAGTTTCTAATTTTCCACTTGGGCCCATCAAATTTGCAAGTTTTCCTCCTTTCGAAACTTGCGTTTTCCATCGTTTTTCTTTGTGTTCTAAAACTTAAAAGCTGTCGTAAACCCTTTTAAAAGATGTCATGAAGTTTCTTAAAGAAATTAGTTTCATTTTCATGTTTTTATTACTGCTTTAGCAGTGACATGTTTTCGACCTTTTTTTGGTCTTTTTCGGCTTCCTAAAAACAACAACAACCTAGTGTTAGGCTGAATTAGCCCCTCATCGTTGTGTAAAACTTTGAACATTTTNTATAATTACGTTGTGCGTTGCGTAAACCACTGCTTTTTCAAATGGTTCCAAAGATATGTGTTAATATCTCATAAAAATTTCCAAAGAATACGTTTCTTCTTAAGGTTTCTAATCGTCATAAAGTACCGAAGGAAGTATCGATGATCCTTTTGATTTGGGGAGTTTTGAATGGGATTTCTGTAATGCTGTTAGCCCTTTTAACAATCAAAGGACCCTCTGGGTGGACTCACAGACTTTTGCATAACGTTTAAGTGTCAGACAAAGAAGGTCGTAGGAGATATATCATTTTTAGAAAATCTCTTTACATAACAATGTTTTTCAGCTTTCAAAAACTACAATTGCTTCTAAAAACAAGAACAACTTTTATAAAAAATGAAACCTTCAAGAAAAAGTTCATAAGCTGACTTGACAAGCATTGAAAATGTTCTTTGAGGACGTTATTTAAACCTTCAAAAGCTGTAAAAAATGTCAATGAAACAGTATGGGGAAGTTAGTTTCTAGCTAAAATCAAAGTACATATCTGAAAAGGCAGCATTCAAACTCTGTTCCATTGTTCCTGAGCTACGACGGAAAATCTATAGGGTTACTTCTTAGGCGTACAAGGTGTCCTATTGCCCTCAACTCTGTATGTTCTTGCAATACACCAATTCAATTAACAGCCTCGTTTTGGAAATTACTCAAAAGTCTTTCATACGAAATTTTAGAGCCCGGATTCGGATTTAGCACCCAAAGTTTAGTCTAACTACAAGTTTATATATTGCTAGTGGTCTTAATGTTGATTTTATGGCGATGTAAAGTTGGAAAATCTATAAGGGATTTGACTGTCAAAAAGTGCTCCGGTGGCTCCGGGTGTAAAGTTTCACCCGGAGCGATTTTCGCGGTCAAATCCCTTATGAAATGTTTAACTTTCAATCATCATAAAATGAGCATCACAAGCGCTAGCAGTTTCAAAACCCGTAGCTAGGCTAAAGTTTGGGTGCTAAATCCGAATCCGGGCTCTAAAATTTCGTATGAAAGAATTTTGAGTAATTTCCAAAACGAGGCTGTTAATTGAATTGGTGTATTGCAAGAACATACAGAGTTGAGGGCAATAGGACACCTTGTACGCCTAAGAAGTAACCCTATAGATTTTCCGTCGTAGCTCAGGAACAATGGAACAGAGTTTGAATGCTGCCTTTTCAGATATGTACTTTGATTTTAGCTAGAAACTAACTTCCCCATACTGTTTCATTGACATTTTTTACAGCTTTTGAAGGTTTAAATAACGTCCTCAAAGAACATTTTCAATGCTTGTCAAGTCAGCTTATGAACTTTTTCTTGAAGGTTTCATTTTTTATAAAAGTTGTTCTTGTTTTTAGAAGCAATTGTAGTTTTTGAAAGCTGAAAAACATTGTTATGTAAAGAGATTTTCTAAAAATGATATATCTCCTACGACCTTCTTTGTCTGACACTTAAACGTTATGCAAAAGTCTGTGAGTCCACCCAGAGGGTCCTTTGATTGTTAAAAGGGCTAACAGCATTACAGAAATCCCATTCAAAACTCCCCAAATCAAAAGGATCATCGATACTTCCTTCGGTACTTTATGACGATTAGAAACCTTAAGAAGAAACGTATTCTTTGGAAATTTTTATGAGATATTAACACATATCTTTGGAACCATTTGAAAAAGCAGTGGTTTACGCAACGCACAACGTAATTATATAATCAGGGACTATCGTACTTGCAACATCAGTAGGCTGTAGGCCTAAATCCAGTAGGCCCATGGCCACAAGTTTCGACCCGCACGATTTAACCCGCGTTTTGTTAACGAACTAGCAGCCATTGATAAGATCACGTGCTTCCAAAATGGGCGATGATTGTCGCGTGAGGATATCACATGATGATCATTAATAAATCACAGATCAAAAGCAGGTCTGATTCATTCAAATCATTGTTGTTGTGTTGTTTTCAGAAGAAGGAAATTGAGAAGGATTTCGACCGCCGTCATTGCTTGTGGTTGCTTTTGTTTATCACGTGAATATACTGCTTGCTGGAAAGAACAACAAGAAATATAAAGAGAAAGTCTTCACAAGTCAAGCCATACTAGACACTGGCTCGATTTGCAAGGAGCTTGAACTTCACCTGGAAAGTTCAGATCCTCAAATTTTTTTCAAATATGGCGTCTTCAGTTGAAGGAACTGGTCGTTCTGCAGCAAGTCATTTGCATTCTGCAAAGGTATTATTATTATTCTGCTAATAGTCAGTGTTATTTTATGTAGAAGGGCATACCACTTCAAATACAGCTAGTAAAATGCCAGCTTTAGGCATCATGCTCACGAACTACAAAGTGAACATTTTAGCTCTACAGAACTAGAACTTCAACTAAGAACTTTGCACCCAAAAGATCTGTCTGCTTATATATAAGGCTGCTCCTGTGACTGATAACAAAAATAAAGATAGCCAGCTACTAGCCAACCAATGAATGGCTTGATTCAGCTGTGTGCAGACCTCAAAAATTACCCTTTTATTTAGTCAAGAAAACAGTAAACGTGTTTTCAAAAGAAGTACTAGACTATCTATTTCAGTTTTTTATCAAGTGCCATTCTGAGAGCTATAATGTAGGCTGCTGGTCCCTCCATCCAGACTCCAGTAAGGATTGACTAGTAAAGATTGTTCTGCTCTGTTCCTTCAGTGCATCCACCAAAGCACGAGCCTGTAATATGGTGTGCCAGTAAATATGAGGTTTGCTAGTAAATATGAGGTTTGCTAGTAAATATAAGGTTAGCAATACCATACGTATTATTTGTCGGTGACAAGCACTCATAATTTATTACAAACCAAAGGTGAAACACTAGGTCTGATTTCAAAGGAAACAAGGTGTCAATAGTTCTGAACTTTTGGCTGTTATTATTTTACTTCATGTTTGAGAGGTTGAAGATAATCTGCACGATTGAAAACAACCCATTGATCTATCTGGAGAATTCGAAGCTAGGTAGGTAATCATGAAAATGAACTTTCTTATAGCACACAAAGATTTGTTTCATTGCGAAATAGGTATGTCTAATGAAGATATAACTTTACATAAGTTCTAGGTTCGGCTTCCTGGTTAAACGTAGACAATCTTTTCTGTTATTTATTTATTTATTTATTTTTAAAGTAAATAAAAAAAACAACAAGTTATTACAAGATACTGTGGTGGCATTTGTAGTGAGGAAGGACACACAGTCACCGGGTCCTCACTACAAATGCTACTTACAACGTTCTAAGAAATATAAACAATAAATTGAAATATAAAGAAATACATAAAGTACCCCCAAACTCCATGCAAACAGCCCACCACCCACCAAACCACCACCATGAGCGCACCGGCAGGGAGAAACCACAGAGCAGAGGCCGAACCTGGAGGAAGCCCAGGAAACCCCCCCCCCCCTGAGATTCTAGCAACAACTTCGTCCAACCCATCACCCGTAATAAAATAAAATGCCAGACCCCCAAGGGGAAAGCCACCGAGCACGATCTCCAGAACTCCCCAAATCCAACCCCGCCCCAAGAATCCCCCTGCCGACGCCACCGCGGCAGCAATCCGATGAGCAGAGGCTGTCCACACAAACTCCGGGAGCACTTCAGTCACAATAAAGGGGTTAGGCTGCTGTTATTCCAGAAAGTTTAATTGAACCGTCCAGAAGTTTTGATGAAAGAAATAGTTGCTTCCAGGATGATTCTGTTTGCAAGTGCTTTCATTTGGGTTCCCATACAACAACAAGTGACAAAGATCCTTTGAGTTCATGTTAGCAACATCAAATCTGACATCTGAGACTTGACCAAGGAGATCTTGGCACAATGCGTTAAACTGGGGGCGTGCAGGAGGTAATGTTCATTATCTTCTCTAGCTGTACCACAAATACACATTGGACTCAAGGATTCAAAATTATGCCTAAATCTGTGTTCGTTCAGAGGGCTAAAGTTAACTTATAATTTAAAATTGCATTATTTCAAGACAGTATGTTTTATTAAAAATTTGTGACACACTTTTGCAGTTGAACAATGCCCGATGGGGTACACCAAGATTTTTTCGCAAGGCTGGTCGATTTCGCCTAAAATCTGGAATAAATCATTTGCGTTTTGCATCTAATTTAACCGGGGGGGGGGTGTTTTCCACCCCCCCTGTCGGTTTTCTGCAGAGCATTTATTAACGGCATTAGCTATGACTCTCTAACTTTCTGACAATTACTAATTATCTATTAGCTACATTTTGACAAAAAAAATTTTGAACAATAGCAGTCACGTGACAGATGACAAAACCATATTTGGAAGCTGGTATTGACAAAATCAATGTTTTTGATATTTTTACAACCAGAATTAGTTTCAAATGTTGATTATTATACCTTAAAAGAATCAGCAAACAAAGACCTTTCATTTGTTATCAAGAACAATGGAATTTGCTGACATCAGCATTTTTAAATGATGACGTAACATGTGCCGCCATTTTGGGTAAATGTTGCAAAATTTGAAACTTTTTCCAGCGGAAGTTGTAGAAAATGCATAGAATTGCGTTTTGCAATACATTTAAAGTATTTTTAGCAAGTTTTGTATCAATTTTTGGTCGTAAAACCCACTTCGTTGTTGTGACGTCATCAATATTTGTCATTTTCTTCAAAAATCAAAGTCTAAAAACACCTTTAGGTATTATTTCTGAATTAAGAATGAATAATACGGCAAATAAGATGAAAAATAGCGAATTATATCATATTTTTTCCGTTTTTAGAATGAATTAGCTGGAGAAACATAAATTTTGACATTTTTCAACATTATGACGTCATAGTGACGTCATCTAATGAGATGGCCACACCCAAATCTGCCAATCTGTAAAGAATGGTTAGTACTACGCCCTTGCTAGGTTTGAATGATTTCCCATTAGTCTAAGGCGATTTCTAGAGGGGGGTGGAAAGCACCCCCCCCGGCTATATTAGTTCAAAAAAAGCCCGGTTAAATTAGGGTTAATCAACTGGTCATATTTTTATGGTATTCTACGTTTTATTCTGCTTCGAATAACATATAAGTTTGTTTGGTATAGTTTAAGGAACGGCCGTGAAAAGTAGAGTTTCTTAATCGCTGTCTGAAGGGTTACAGTAACCTTAATTCTGCTTCGAATAACATATAATTTTGTTTGGTATAGTTTAAGGAACGGCCGTGGAAAATAGAGTTTCTTAATCGCTGTCTGAAGGGTTACAGTAACTTTAAGGGCAAGTCTAGGGTCAGTCAAGGTAGATATCGATTTCTGCAATCTATGTAATCTATTTTACTTGTGTTTTATTTTGACCGCTTGCTAGCAACAGGAACAGGATGAATTAAGAAGAAGCTTTTTTATTTTTAAGCATTTTGCTTTCTCAATTCATGTTCATCCTATCACTGTTTTTGTTTCTCAACCAAATTGCTCCATTTTGTCGTCAAGTGTTTCCACTAATGTAATAGTACAGTCTGCTAAAAAAAACATAGACGTCAGTCTAAAAAGTACAACATCTCAAACAAGCTCCAACTGCCGAATCTTGCCAACAAACACGATAACAGGGAATGACAAAAAGTTTCAATTTATTCATTTTTTTCATTTAATATTCTTTATACACAAATTAACCCTTCAGCAAATTGAAATATAAAACAACTACTTACAATCATAAAAAACTTAGGAATAAAAACCTACAGCCCTACAAAACCTAACCATTGCTGTGTTTGACAGTCTAGCTTTTTGGATGCATTTTAAGTTGTTTTTAAACGATCCAGTTCCCTTCCCTATCTTGAAAGCTGCGTAATGAAAGACTTTCTTTGCAAATTCTGTCTTATATCTAGGGATCTCGAGATCTTTACAGTGCCTCGTATTGTAGGCCATGTGGAAAGATCTCAATTGGTATTTACCCCATAGGCTTTCAGGGCATAGTCTGTTAGGTCATGACATTCCAATCATAACAGAAAATGGGGCGAGGGTCTTATTTACAAGTTGGAATTCAATGCCTTACACAGAAATATGCTTCGGATTGTTAAAAATTTCTTATCTGATCATAAGCAACAGGTTGTGTTGAATGGACAATGCTCAAAGTGTTATACGATATCTGCAGGTTTACCACAAGGCTCAGTTCTTGGGCCTTTGTTGTTCTTGATCTATATTAATGATATTACCCACAATGTTAAATGTGGTATTAACTTATTTACGGTTCAGAATGAAAATGTAGCTACCCTGGATTTAAACAGAGATTTGACAAAAATTAGCTTACGGGCATGGCAATGGAAAATGCAATTTAACGTTGACAAGACAGAGGAGGCTATATTTTCTTATAAAAGGAATTATAAACCAATCCATCCTGGTCTTAAATTAGGAGATGATGTCATTGCCTCAAAATTGGAACACAAGCACCTTGGGGTTGTTGACTCAAAGCTAAATTTCAAAAGTCATATTCGAGAGGCTATTTTAAAAGCACGGAGAGGAATTGGCTTGTTAAAATACCTTTCTAAATATGTATCAAGGGAGGTTCTTGACCAAACCTAGAAGCTCTATGTGAGACCTCATTTAGATTACGGAGACATCATTTACCATAAATATGACATGACCCTGATATGCAACTTAACTTTACACAACAATTAGAACAGACTCAATATAAGGCAGCATTAGCTGTTACTGGAGCATGGAGAGGTACAAATAGGCAAAGGCTTCTTGAAGAGCTAGGGCGGGAAACACTTTACGACCGAAGGTGGTACCGAAAACTATGTCATTTTTTTTCGTTAACCAAATCCAAAACTCCCGATTATCTTTTCTGCGAAATACCTGAACAGCGCTCAGTTGAGTATAATTTAAGAAACCTGCGTCGTTATGAACAGAATGTAGGTAGAACAATGCGTTATTCTAACTCTTATTTTCATAACACACTATCTGAGTGGAACCTTTAGACAGAGCTGTACCAGATTCTCCCTCTCTTTCGGTGTTCAAGAGCAAATTACTACGAATCATCAGACCTGAGAAAAACCCAGTCTATAACATTTATGATATTTCGGGTGTCAAGCTGCTAACAAGGCTTATGTTAATGTCTGAAATGTCTTTTTTAACTTTCAAACCCTTATAAAAGTCGGACCAGTGGATCTATCATAAATCACTAACACAGTTTTATAGTTATATGCTTTGTGACCCTGTATGCCAAGTGTCAAGAGATTTGATTGGCCCGTTAGGTACACCAAGATTTTTTAATACCCACCAGTACCCCGGAATCTTGTTTCGAGAAATCTAGCTTTTATCAAATTGAAGTAGAACGCGCGGGAAAAACGATATCAAGGAAATAACAGCAGGGGTTGTTGTGAATATATAGCTGCAAGGTCAAGTGAGTTTACTTTAATCCTCTGAAGCCTATTCCCGCATTTTTTGAGAAATATGATTGCTTCTTTTAAAATGCTCAAATTTCCCAGTAATTGTTGTTATTTCTGGAAGTGAGTTCGTTGAAACGGTACTCAAATACTTAAACCATCAGATTATGACGAAAACCAAAAAATCGAGAATTTTTTGTCTGAAGTAATCTTAAGTCTAGTTGCTGAAGTTCATCTGACCGATCCCTTTCCCACATTTCCTGGATCCATAAATCTAATATTCTGTAAAGGAAGAAGGAAAGAGAGAGAAAGTACGGATTGTACAAGTATATTTCTTTCTCTCTCTTTCCTTTCTTCATTTATGGAATGTTAGAATTGAGGACCTGGGAACTGTGCGAAAGGGATCGGTCAGACGTACTTCAGAAAATAGACTTGGGCAAGTCTACCTTGACCCCCTTACATAAGCGTACGGGAAGAAAAAATCTAGGGGGGCTGCCTCATGAAAAGTCTATTGTTAACGAAATTTTTTGCCCGACTTACGGCGGATTATTACCCGAAATAGGCAGATTTTTCTAAATTTGTCGAATGTTGGGGGGGCTGCCGCCCCCCCAGCACCCCCGGCTCGTACGCTTATGCCCCCTTAACCCTATTTGGACCGGGGGCGTTTTTCGCCCCCCTTACCAAACATTCTCAAATATCTCCGCCGCAAGTGTAAATATGAAGCTGGAACTCATTGACTTTTCCTAAAATTTTATTGGCCACCAAATTTTGAAAATTTCATTGTCCATTGCTGCACCACGTGACCTTCAGATGCCCTTATTTGGAGACAGGTCACAAAGGAAATCATTAAAAGCTCTCTAGTTTCTCACAACTAGCTTCAATCATAACGTTATATACACCATTCGATTCATCTCGAAGAGTACTTTCTTTTGATATATAGTTTGTTCATATTTGCTAACATCAGCAAATTTTAATGTTCATGACGTCATTTATCTTTATGACGTCATAGTTTGAATAAATTAGTGTGATATATTTCAAAACTTGCAGAAAACAGTGTTAGGGTACTTTGTACTAACTATTTTCACTATATAGAAGCCTAAAAATTGAAAATATATGAGAATAGAAATATCAATTAGTCTATTCTCTTGCTAATTGCTCTTAATTAGCAAGAGTTGCAATCTAAGTTGAAAAATTTCGGTGGAAATATCTTCCTCTACTCTTAATTGCTGCTTTTGGCTACAATTCTGCCTGATATCTCTTGTTAATCTGGACAAATTTTGCTTTTTAAACCAGTAGCTCAATTTTGGTCATTTTCCTATTGTTTTTGGTTGCCTAGCGACGAACCACGTGACTAATTAAACTCTATTGTTATAATTGTAAAGCTTATTGTCCAAGGAACAATTGGGATAAGTTTCATTGTTATATCTCTTTTAGTTTTGGAAAAAAAGAGGGGGGGGGCGAAAAACGCCCCCCCCCGGTCGAAAATGCTCAAATTTCAACCCGGTCCAAATAGGGTTAAAAGTAACAGCCAGTAGTGGTGACCACAAAAGAATAATATGTTTGGTACAATCAACAATTTTTAGTAATCAAGATCTTGCTAAGCATTTGCTGTATTTCCCTCAAGTCTTGTCTGAAGGCCATACCTGTAAATTTGATGGAATATTCATAAATTTATTCAAATCTATGCTTGCAGGAAAAGAAAATTTCATTTTGCCAGAAAAACAAAACAATTTAAAAACGACATTTGCCTAATCCATGCAAGGAACTTCCACCACCTGGCAGAATGGAACAACATAAACTAACAAACTTAATAACAACAGCGAATGACTTCGACCCAAAAGCAGTCGAAGAAACCCTAAAAAGGGCAAAAATACAGGCCTTTAAGAAGGACAGAGAAATAAGAAGAAACAAAAATAAATGAAGAAACCATAACAGCCCCCAAGGGGGGATAAAAGAAGGAGAAGCCCCTCTAGGGGCAGAGAACGAGAAAGACATAAAAGATGAACAACAACAAACAAACAAACAAATATTCTTATCTTATAATTTATATGCACCTATTTACACTTTTACCGATTGCGACCTTTTCTTTGCGTACAGTATCTAAAGGTATGGCAAACACCCACAGCATTCCGACCCTACGCAAAATGCTTGGTCAGAACAGGAGGCTGCGCAGAGAAAAAAAATACAGCAAAAATGCAATAAAGAAATATCTGCAGAAAACAATAGCAGAACAAACACCAATTGATAACATTCACAACATGGGAAATTTCCCGCTTGACACCAATGAAATATAGGTACTCAACAAAGGTCTTAGCTTTGTGTGTGCCTCAGAAATGGTCTTGAAAGACGAAGTAGCAAATTCCTTCTTTAAATTCAAGAGACGAATGCTACTGCACTACCACTTTCACTTTATACGAAATAAGAACAAAAAAATGAAAATATTTAAATTAAGCTCTAACTGGCAACCACCAAATTACAAACAAAAGGCACTACAAACCTTTTTTTTAAATGTTGCAAAAGATTTACAAAAACTATATGAAAAACCAATTGACAATGACAGTAACCTCAACCAGGGAGAGATAACAGCCCTTAAAAAAAATGGAAACTATACAAGAAATGGTTATAAAACCTGCAGACAAAGGGGGAAAAATCGTCCTCTGGCCCACAGCAATGTACATGGACGAAGCTGTAAAACAACTCCACGATAAAACGTACTATGAGGAACAGATGGAAGACAAAACACCATCCCTCACGATGAATATTGAAACATTTCTAACACACTTACTATCCAAAGGGCTCATCGATGAAGACTGCTACTCATTTTTAGCCCCTTCATCTTCTACTAAAACACTAACTTTCTACATGTTACCAAAGATACACAAGGAGGGCTGCCCTGGCGGACCGATTATATCAGGGTGCCAATCTCCTACTGTAGCACTATCTCAATACCTGGACTTTTACCTAAAACCAATTGTGAAAAAGACCCAATCTTACATCAAAGATAAAGATACAAATCATTTCCTGCAAACCATACTAAGGCTTGGAGAACAAATAAAACCAGGCATTATTTTGATCACAATGGATGTAAAATCCTTGTATACAAACATTCCCCAAGACCTTGGAACCCAATACTGCCTTGAAGCCATGCAAAACATTTACAAAGGAGAACTACCACTACCACTACCAGACCTGCAACAGATCTTTAATTTCATTCTCAAAAACAACTATTTTGAGTTTGACAATAAATTCTTTCTGCAAATCCATGGTACAGCAATGGGAACACCCTTTGCACCAAACTTTGCCAACATTTTCATGGACAGATGTGAGACACACCTACTAGCTTTAGCACCAGAACAGAAAAAACCTCTCATTTGGAAAAGATTCATTGATGACATATTTCTAGTGTGGACACATGGGGAAGAAAGCCTGATAAAATTCCTGGATCACTGCAACCAGGGTCCCCCCCACAATAAAATTTACGTCAGAACAATCTAAAAACACAATAAATTTCCTGGATACGACCTTATATTTCAACAACGAGGGGAAACTGGAAAGCACCCTGTTTGTCAAACCACAAGATATATGCACATTATTGCACAATAACTCCTTTCACCCAGAAAGTTGCAAAAAAGGTATCATATACAGCCAAGCTCTCCGATATAGGAGACTAATAACCGACAATGAGAAACTAAACCAAAAACTCGTAACACTTAAGCCTGGTTTCCATATGATCGTTCGTGTCGTTCCCGTCGCTCCCGTTGCTGAAAAAACGTACCAGCGACCGTAGAGACACGAACGATTTGATGGAAACTATCACATTTCTCTGCCAGCGATCGTAGCGACGCGAGCGACACCCTGTCGCTGAGATAGAAAAATTTCTATCTCAGCGACGCGAGCGACTGCCAGCGATCGAATTTTTTTTATGGAAACCACTGTTCAAAAAGTCAGCGATCCCAGCACCATTCGAAACCATTCGATCGCTCCTGTCGTTCGCGTCGTTCGTGTCGCTGGTAAATTTACCAGCGACGGGAACGACAGCAGCGATCATATGGAAACCATTCGATCGCTCCTGTCGTTCGCGTCGTTCGTGTCGTTCGTGTCGCTGAAAAATGTACCAGCGACGGGAACGACAGGAACGATCATATGGAAACCAGGCTTTAGAAACAACTTGGTCAGAAGAGGATACAACCTTTCTGAAATAAAAAAAAACAATTTGATAAGATAAGAACCTACTCACAGGCAGACTTACTATTCGCTGACAACACAACAACAAAAACACATGAGAAAAACCTACCATTTGTAATACCATATGACAACACCACCATACAAATTGGTAACATACTTAAAACAAACTGGCACATAATTGAAGATGTCCTTAATAATATTTGGACCAAAAAACCATTTGTAGCTCTAAAAAGGTCTACAAACCTGAGAGATACACTGGTTAGATCCAAATTCAACAGGTAACAATAACCACTCAATTAAGAAACTTAACAACAACATATGCATTAGTGGATCAGGACGCTGGCCTGCTGGGGCACCGGCAGCCAAAAAACATTCCGTTTTAATTGCCTTGAAATGTCAAACTCTTGGCTGCAGGAACACACGGCTGACGATTTGCATCTTTAAACCTGATATCCATATGTATTTAATATAATCTTAATACTACGAAAACAACAAAACTCAAACCAATCTAACCAATCTAACCAAAACAACTAAACATGTGTGGCATTCAGACATAAACGATTGATTAAACTAGGGTTGGTATTACCCTCTTTATTATTATTATTATAGTATTTATTTCATATCATTTACATGGGTTTACATAGGTATCATTTCATCTCCTACACTATCAAATAATTTTCGTCCGGGTTTGCGGGTTCTGGTACCCCCAAAAGCCCCCCTCATTAAGAGATGACCTTGAAATTGGTGTTCTAATCTAACTTGCATGGATATTATGAGTATCAGGGAAGTGAATGCATACTGGTTTTTATTTGTAGGTCTCAACAATTTATCTATTCAACTTGGTAGTTGGTGCAGGTGCTTTGGCGCTTCCTCTTGCATTTGCAATGACTGGATGGATTTTAGGCATTATTGCAATCATTGTACTTGCAATTATGAGGTGAGATATTTTTTTCAGGAATTTAAAATAAAAAAGAAAAATGTTCAGTTGAACAATCTACTATGTGTCAGAGTGAAAGGTTGCACCAAACCAAAGGGTTGGCTATCAGCTTACTACTGTTAATCAATAATCGCTGAAATTTATTTGGTCCTCGATATAGCACCTCAATAAGAAAGTTTTGGTAGAATTTTGAATTCAAAGTGCATATGAAGCTTGGCAATAAAGATTAAAGGCATAAATTTTTGGCAAGGCAGATAGTCATAGTTATCTTATTATTTACTCCACCTTCGTTATCATTGTGATCTTCACATTGTCATTATTATTATAATTTTCATCCTATAATATTTCTTGATATCGTAACCATACGTCACCACCAGCTTATCCCCCACATCTAGCCACATTCACCTCTGCGATTGCAGCACACTTTAGCCAATCACAATACAGTCAACCTTCATTCAAATTATTGTAATTATTGTATGTTTGTAGTTCCGTTAGTTTAGTTCTGAAGAAGACTCGTATGCCGAGCCGAAATATCAGCTCCTGTACGTATTTAGTCTAAAGAAATAGTCGTATTTGTTCTTGTGTCATTCTGCGGTGTTCCTACTTCCTGCCTTCAATCATTTTATGCAAATCTTTGCTGCAAGCATCTTCGTCAAACAAGGTTTTGTTGTCGTCTTGATTGTTTGTTGGTTTTTCTTTTTGGAAATTGTGTGCCTAATTTGTAAGTCCCATCTACAGTGGGGACCAGGTGACTGCGTGTCCTTTCCCACTGTGGATGGGACATGAAATGTATTGTATGGTTAGTTTTAGTTTTACTTGATATAACAAAAAAAAAAAGATCCGACGCACAGNACTGTGGTGGGACATGAAATGTATTGTATGGTTAGTTTTAGTTTTACTTGATATAACAAAAAAAAAAAGATCCGACGCACAGCCTGCTGTCTTGATTTTATCTCGATGCAATTTATTTTACTTTCATAGCTTTGGTATGTTTCAAGCTTGGTTTTACTTTTTTGGTTGAGTTTATTTGTAACTGATGGTTAGGTATATACCTAGATGGGTTTGCATAATCCATGCCTTAATTTAATGCATATTAAGTACTTCGATTTTGTGATTTTCATTCAGTCTCATTTGTTTGTCAGCTTTGTTACATCAACATTTATGGTTGAAGCAATGTCTATTGCAAACGCTGTCAGCAGAAGAGAAAGAAACGCTAACAGAGTGAGTATTTTACAGTACATAAAGATCTAAAGAAGTAGCATTATTTAGGAGATCAGGGGGCTTCATAAAACAAGCACATCATCAAACAGCAGATTTTGGCAAATTGAAACAAACAATGAAGAGCAAACATTAAAGAGAATGCAGTATATGTTTTTCGATATTGTATATACATTAGAAATCTATGGATTTGAGAGTTCTTTCTTTTTTAATATAGTGACTTTCAAATCATCAATTTGAAATTTCAATTTGTAACTGTACCCAATACATTGATTGACCCTGCAACGACGTTTCAGGAGTCAGTTTCGTTATGTTTTAATCCCACAAAAGAGAGCTGTTTATCAACAAACATCAAATTTGTTTTGAGGAAAATTCGGAGGCTCCATTACTAAATAGCTAACGATTTTAAGGAATGCTGAAGCACGAAAAAACGGAAACCCGACCCTGCTAATTCTTATAGCTTTTTTCGTCGACAATGAAGATAATTCCTTGTGGATGAATTACTGGTTCGTTTTAAGCGTCAAAGTTATAAATGAACTTATAAAATGATTCTTTGGGAGCTTCTGATTCCAGAATTTGTTGCAATGTTCCAGTATTTTTAGACACCCTATGTATGTTTACTATAGTCTTTGACCAAATGGAAAAGTGATATAATTTTCTCACAGGTTAATACTCCCACAATGGAAGTGGTGACACATAAACCAGCGGAATACAGGCATATAAACAGTGAGACAGCTCCACTGATTGGAAGTGAGTGATGTAACTTGTTATTTACTGCATTTGAATACCAAGGCGTCCGTTCTTTCTACAACCTACTTTGCAACCTCATATGTAATAATTTTTTTCATACTGAGGTGAGTCAAACAAATTTAAACAATTAGTTGGCTAGGTCATCAAAAGTACGAGGCTTAATAGCAAACTGAAATTAAAATTATCGGTTAAAGCCCCACTTAGATTTAAAAATATTATTTATTTAAAATCAGTCAAAATTAAGATCCAGAACTAACTAGAAAGGAAGTAAAGGATTTATAACATGATGCAAATATATTTCTCGTGGTGGGGCCTGATAAAAATATCGTTTTAAATGCTTGGTAGAGACGTTCTTGTGACTCTGTTTGAGAAGATATAGTCCCAATCGCTCTCATTCCCGCCAGAAAGTTTCATGTAGCAGAACTACGGAAAGATTCCGATATGTTATTGACAAAATATCTGTAGAATTTTAAATTCTATGAGAAGAAAATTGTAAACTGGGAATGATTCCAAAACTTTGAAAACATTAGCGGTGTCGTACAAACCCCATCTGCTTATGTCGTGTTTATGGGTCTGAAAGCACACTGCAGTGATGCATCCGGAGCGAGAGTGTACTGTTTGGGACATCCGGAATGTTACTTTAATTTTCAATGGAAATTACTTGCCATGAATACCGATGGAAAGTGTTGAAAGCTTTCGCGACTGCCCTAATAACAGTAAAAATCCGCATGGCGGAAACTTTTTGAACTTTGAGAAATTTGCATTAAAACGGGAAAGAAAGATGTCTTAAAAGGCTAGATGCACAAAGCATGTCATGTATATTGTTTTACATGTACCGACCGGCCGACTGATTTGTACTTTTCTTAAATTTAAACCCAAAAATAAGAGCCTTTGCTAGGGTAAGAAACTCAATAGTGATGGCAGGTTATGCCGTACTTTGTTAATTAATAGAAGCCTATCGATAGGTTTAATCAAACATATCAACCCCTTTTTAATATAATTGAATGCTACAGCTATAATCCTTGGAATAAGAGTTTAATTTTTTGCTGAATTGCAGGTGACGACTATGATATAGATGAGAAGATGGAGATGGTATGTATTTTCTCTTACTTTTCTCTGCAGTTAGTCTAACAACTATTTAAGCTATGGTTGCTGATAATAGAAAGCAGCCGAAAGATAGGGCATTCTCTCATAAACACAGAAATGACATCTGCCCTTCATATTTTTCGACGAGAAATTCTGTAGATAAAGCCGTTTTATTTGCCCATTAGAATTTAATTTTTTTTATAGTTAAAGCTTAACAGGAATTGGCAAATGTAAATTGACTTACCTGCAAATTTATTTGGCTATTATTTTTTCCTGGCGCGTGGCCAGCCTCGCTCTCAATTAGATATGTTTAGATGGCCCAGACCATTGGTCCGGACCAGCTTTAACTATGCCTATTCCCTTTAATTTTACATTAACATTGTGAAGTTTCTTGCATGAAAACTAAAAAGATATTGAAATCCAACCGTGCATGAAGATATCGATTGATGAAAATGATGATATTCGAACAACATAATTAATGTTTTCACTAAATTCTTGCATTAAAACCCACATAAAACAACTGAAACACTCAAGCACCCTTTGGTTCTCTTTCCGTCAATTCATTTATCATCTATCAATGATTAATGACAGACCCACTATGACACGATTGTACAAAAGACTGTTTTTTATTAAACCGATAGGCTATGCTAGTCTGACTACATGAGTCTCAGTTTTCAGCATTGAATTGAATGACAGTTTCCAGCATTGAATTGAATGATAGTTGCATAAAGGAATCGATTTTTCTTCAGACTTTAGTCTCTGTTTAGAATCTGTTCGGTCGTGAGTAAGAGAGAAAATAAAACATCAGATTAAAAACATTGAAGGAATACAAGGAATCACGTCGTCGGTCTAAGGCTATGCAGCACATTTTTGCCATTCCCATCGATCTAGAGAACCAAAGTAGATTAAAATGATACAATGCCTTCCCATTTGCCTTACAGTCAATGGGGCACATTGTGGGGAAATTTTAGCGTCAGGGATGTTTCTAACATTGGAATGAATGGATCTTAAAATAGCAGCAAAGTATTGCAAAATGTTTTTCGTCGAGCAGTGTTTGCCTGTGGAGACAATCTGTATAGCAAGCATGTGACTTTTTTTACGACCGTGCTTTATTCTTTCAAAAAACAGCTTTTGAAATGATTTGAATAGAATTGTGCACATTCTTACATTGGCCTAGATGCGGGCATAGTAGCGTTCGTGAGCGGATAGCCCCTCCAAAAAGACTGGTCGTGCAGTAGTTGCTCCTTTAGTTCTTCGCTTTTCAGATTTTTGACACAGATTATGAGAGGCAGGGGCACTTAGTAGTAGCTATTGCTGTTAGAATATAATAAGATCCTAGAGATATGAACCACCGCTTTTAAGAAATTTTGGCATAAAAATTTGTAAAAATATTGTAAAAATTGCATTAAAAGTAGAAGGAAAGTTGTTACAAGGTGCTAGATAAGAGCGTATGTTTGTGTAATACATGCCGTCGGAATTCTACTTTGCTCGAATTAAGAATCTTTGCTCGGCTAACCTAAACAATTGTTCTTATGTGCGAGTACTTACTGTATACCGGTTGACCCAAAAAGAAGTGAACTGAGAAACCTGTTACGCATAAAAGAATAATCAACAGAAAATAATGATTCAAACGTTGTTTGGTAGCTATGGCTTGGCTACATCCCTATTGTATTTCGCTATTTTTATCGCGATGGCATATTGGCGAAAATGTAGCCTGCGTGAGGATTTAGTGAAAGCAGGCAGATCTAAAACCCGTCAAAATTCATCAAAAACATGGGATTGATTTAATCAGTACGAGACAATAACGAATACGTTTCGCATTAGAACGCCTGCAAACAATTCTGCATAGCGAAAACAAAATTTCTGTAAGGAACATTCTAATACTACAATGGGATCGTTATGTTGCGTACAAGACTAAAGAATAAATACAATAAAATCCGTACAGTTCAAAATTGGGAAGAATTTCGCAAGCAACGCAATTTATGTATGATATGATATGATATGATATGATTATTTATACACGATACAACCCTTCAGCTACAATATAATAAATACAAATAGAATAAATACATTGGTTAATATAAAGTAAAAATTAAATAACGTAAGGTGCTGTTCTTCCAGGGTGTCGTGTTTTTAAATTGACGTTTTCAGTCAGCTCTTCAAGTACTCCTTTAGTTCTTTTTTAAAGCGACTAATAGTGGGGAGTTCTCTAATATTAACTGGAATATCGTTCCAAACTTTCACAGCAGAATAGTAATAACCCTTTTTCGCATGTTCCGTATTTAGTCTAGGAATTAGAAGATCTCTACAGTGCCTTGTTGCATAGTTTGACTGCGAGGATCTTTGCTGAAACTTATCCCAGAGGCTTTCAGGGCTTAATTTGTTCATAATCTTATATGTCATGACCGATCTATCAAAATGAATAAGATTTTCAACGCTCAGCCAGTCACATGACCAGTTATCCTTGAATCTGGCGCTTTCTATTATTGACCGAGCCCTGTCCTGTAGACGTTGGAGGTTATCAAGTTTTGTTTTAGGAAGGCTGCCCCAAATAACATTAGCGTAACGTAGATGGCTTTCGACAATGGCGTAATAGACACTACATAGCTTTGTTTGGGGAATTATATTTTTTAATTTCTTTAGTGACGCGAGCCCTCCACAGATTTTACCCTTCACAATTTTGTATTGCTCGTCCCACTTTAGATTTTCGTCGACAGTTACACCTAGCGATTTCGTCTTCGTGACACGCTTGATATCAGAG
>REGM01000214.1:250238-260472 GCA_004194415.1 Aurelia aurita | reverse complement strand
ACTAGAAATAACAACAGTTAGTGAGTGCGGCGTTTTGAGTATTGGAATCGAGCAGAGGCAAATTATGGAACAGTTATTAATAACAGGCCTTTCTAGTTCTGTTGGCATTACAAGGTGGAGGCCGTTAGATACCTGTCTTGTAACCCGCTCGTTCTTGCAGTGAAGTTGCAGTCAGTTCTGTTGACATAAAAGATCAATGCCCCTCTCAAAAATCCTTCAGCTACTACTGTTATCATTAAAAATTTCAATCACCCATGAAAGTTGTTTCGTCACCACGGCTGAAATCAGACAAATAAAAATTCCTCTAAACAAGAGACAGATTAAGAACGCTTTGTTAACACTGCCTTTGACGTTTGACCCGTGTGACCTTGTTTACCGCTCTTTATACCAAAATAGGTTGTTTCGTCTTCACAAATGAAATCAGACAAATATACATTCCACAAAACAAGGGATGCTTTGTTACCACTGCTTGTGACGTTTGACCCGTTTGACCTTTGACCCCCGCATACATCCATTAAATCGATCTGATTCAACACGAATAGATTTGCGGCTCCACCGCAATTATTTAGGACTGAAAAAAGAAACTTCTACAAGAATTTAGATATTTCTCTAATAACAGACAATAAAAAGTTTTGGAATACCGTGAAGCCTTTTATTTCAAATAAGAATAAGACTAAAGTGAAAATCACTCTGATTGAGGATGAAACGATAATTTCTAAAGACGAGGAAGTTGCTGAATCACTAAATAATTATTTCGTAACTATTACTGACTTCCTAGGTCTTACAGAGAACAATGAGGTTATCACAAGCACAGAAGATGTAATGGATCCTATCGACCGGGCTCTTATTAAATACTCCAACCACCCGAGCATGTTTGACTTTAATAAAGTTTCTGTTGCAGAGACGGAACACAGACTAGCACAGACTCAAACCAAGGAAGGCAACGACTTTCAAAAATATTCCTCCAAAAATTTTGAAGGATAGCTCTGATATTTGTGCTGGATCTTTACAAACTATTTTCAATGACGGTATTGAAAATCAATCGTTTCCAGATAAGCTAAAATCTGCAGATGTCTCTTCTCTTCATAAAACTGAGGCGAAAACTTTAAAGAAAAATTATAGACCTACAAGTGTGCTTCCAACGGTTTCAAACTTTTTTGAGAGAATTATGGACAGACAGATAATTAAATATATAACGCCATTTCTATCAGTTCTAGTTTGCGGTTTTCGCCAAGGTTTTAATACGCAACACGCCTTGCTTCGGATGCTCGAAAAATGTAAAGTCAGTTTAGACAATGGAGAGAACATGGGTGCAATCTTGATGGACCTCTCAAAAGCGTTTGACTGCTTTAAGCATGACCCCCTGTTAGCCAAACTACATGCTTATGGTTTGGTCGTACGGCTCTTTCCCTTGTTCACAGCTATTTGGAGAATAGGCAGCAAAGGGTGAAAATAAACGGATCTTTCAGTACATTCAAACACCTTACCTTAGTGGACCCACAAGGCTCGGTTCTCGGTCCCCTTTTCTTTAACATTTACATAATGATTTGTTGCTCTCCATTGAGGGAACTGATATCTGCAACTATGCAGATGATACAACCATATATGCATGCGACAAGACTCTTGACAACGTAATCGGGAGATTGAAGAATGATTCCACTATAATTATTCAATGGTTTTTAGATAACTTTATGAAATTAAATACAGAAATATGCCACTTCATGGTGCTAGGGAGAAGTTCTAATCAAACTGTTTACAGTTAATATAGGTGACAGCATTATTGAAAATACAGATGAAGGAAAGCTGTTAGGGGTAACTATCGATAACAAACTAACTTTTGAAGCACATATCCTGCCAGTTGGCTTGGATGTTCCACAGTAGGAATTTGAACAACAAGATTAATAAAATACACTAAAGGGCTTTAAGCATTGCGTACAAGGATTATGTTTCTAGTTTTGACACTTTATTAGAAAGAGATAAATCGGTGACTATCCATAAGAAGAATTTACAAGTCCTAACTCCTAATGACAGAAATTTCTAAAACACAAAACAATATGAACCCTCCTTTCATGAATGAGATCTTCAGGGAGCGAGAAAATATGTATAGCCGTAGAAATAACAATGAATTCGTACTACCCCGGGTGAGGACAGTACATTTTGGCTCTGAGACCATCAGATACAGAGGGCCCCAACTTTGGCTTTCCCTCCCTCAAGATGTAAGGAATGCTAATTCTATCCAACAGTTTAAATCAAAGATAAAAACTTGGCGCGGTGAAGAATGCACATGCAAACTATATCGACCTTTTATTGAAAACCTCGGATTTTTATAATGCTGCATTTTTATTCTTAACATTTTATCGCTTGGAACTGTATGTATTATCTATTATTACCCTATGGTCAGGGCAGCAACTCTGTTATGCAATCTGATTGGCTTAAAACGTTCGAATGTGACGTAATTATAGGGCATTATTATCCGGTAATGTCCGCTCATTACGTAGCAACTCAGCTTCGAACCGCAAATCAGTGCTTCGAACACGAACAACAATTCGAACAGCATCAAATGGCTTCGTCTGCAATCGCTTCATGCTATCCTTCCATCATCTTGCTTTCAAAAATTATCTTTTTACTTTAAAAAAAAACGAAAGTCCTTCACCCCGCCCTGACCATAGGGTAATAAACTATATAATAACTGTTTCCTTCGGGTAATACCGAAAATATTAACCCTCAGCCTCTGTACAAAACCTCGCAAGCTCGGTCTTGTACTGACGGCTTCGGGTTAATATTTTCTGGTATTGCCCTCGGAAACAGTTATTATAGGCTTAGTAATTTTATCACATTATTTTGTTTTTAAGTAGTTGGCCTTAATTAATAATTATAGTATTTTAATCCTGTTATTTTACTATATGTAGCTATGTACTAGCCAACTTTAAATAAATGAATTATTATTATTATTATTATCATCATCATTATTATTATTATTATTATTATTATTATTTTTATTATTATTATTATTATTATTATTATTATGCAACTCTTCTCATGGTCTTGATGACATACCAGTATATCGTCTATTATCAGGCCACCTCCCGTGGCTTGAGATAATAGATCTTAAGTCTTTCTTGCTAAAACGTCATTTCTTGTCTTCTAGTGTTCTATTTGGTCCTATTTGTTGTAGTCCAAAACTTTTCTAATTATTCTGGCAGTACCCAACAAACAAGCTTTCTGCAGAAGATATTATTATTATTATTATTATTATTATTATTATTATTATTATTATTATTATTATTATTATTATTATTATTATTATNGATGACATACCAGTATATCGTCTATTATCAGGCCACCTCCCGTGGCTTGAGATAATAGATCTTAAGTCTTTCTTGCTAAAACGTCATTTCTTGTCTTCTAGTGTTCTATTTGGTCCTATTTGTTGTAGTCCAAAACTTTTCTAATTATTCTGGCAGTACCCAACAAACAAGCTTTCTGCAGAAGATATTATTATTATTATTATTATTATTATTATTATTATTATTATTATTATTATTATTATTATTATTATTATTATTATTATTATTATTATTATTATTATTATTATTATTATTATTATTATTATTATTATTATTATTATTATTATATTGAATATATGGAAGTAACCCCCCCCGGGCTTATTCCCAGGATGATATGCCCATTGTGTCGTTGCACTGCAGCTGATCGAAATCGATCCTCTGTTTTTGACGAATTTCGACGGGTTTTAGAACTGCCTGTATTCACGAAATCCTTATTTTCACCAGTTTGCCATCTCAATGAAATAGCTAAAAACAGTAGCGATGTAGCGTAGCTATTTAGCTACCAAAAACCGTTTGAATCATTCATTTCGGTCGATTACTTTATTTTGTGTGACAAATTTTCTCGGTTCATTTTTTTTGTCACTCTGTAGTATTTAGGCTAGTGTAGTAGTATTTAAGTAGTATTCCACAGTGATTCTTTTGAAAACTAGCAGTAGTTTGATAGCATATCTGAATGTCAAGTTTCTGGAAGTAATGCTTTTGTTGTTTCATTTAATTTTTAGGGCCAAATGGCAAGGCTCTTCTTCAACAAAGGTAATCTTATACACCTTTAAATTGTTCACGTCTTTTGCTCCATTCGGATTTGGCAACAATCTTTTCGGCACTTTTTTGGGTCACTCATTATGTCCAAATGTAAACTTCCTTGAACATGTCAGATGTTCGTTTTCAGTAAATGAAGCTGTTCCCTAAATCCGTTCAAATTATTTCATTCCAAACTGCCTTTAAATGCCCTGGTTATCAGCTAACGATGACTATCCTGTTTGATCATCAAAGTCAGGGCATGCTTTAAGGTATTTTCTTTCAACATTGTATGTTACTCATGAAGGGTTGGGAGAACAGTTGAGGACTAGCGTAACCTAAGATAGACACTAAATCCTTACTGGCTAACGAAACAATAGGACAAAACAAAAGAAAGCACCGGGTTGCCAAATTTTCAGTCGCTTTTAGGCGATTTTCCCTACCCGCATCAAAATATAAATGTACGGATGGAAATAAAGATATTGCAAAAACATTTTCACAGACTTGTTTCAAATACTTGGATACATACTTAATCAAAGGGGCTACGAATTATCACAAGATTTGGAGGAATGACAACGTTTTGAATTCACACATAGTTTTCGTTTACTTAAGTGAATTTCTTAAACCTTTCTGGTACGCAAAAACCATCCACTTTGGCATTAAAAGATGCCAAGTTTAGTGCATTATCTGAAACTTTTTTCGGTTTGAAGCTAACATAAATACATCCGAAGATATCGAAGAATCAATGCCGAGGAGTTAGATAAGCACACAGAAAAGGGCACTGAGCGGCCTAACAAGAACAAGATGCTGGCTTTACAAGCACCAGATACTTACCATTTCTATCTTGGAAGAAGAGGAATACAGGCCGAAAACTTGCAACACTAGTACATAAACGTATTTCAACTTGTATTGATAACAAAAATCCACTTTTTATTGCCTCACTACTGCCAGTTTCACCAACAAATCGTCCCCATTGCTTCAACATAGTCAACAAAAAGGTGCGAAAACTCCAATGATAACCTGCATGCCATCGTCGGATAACATACGATTCCAATGAACTGTAATATGAATCGACAGTCAATAAAAAATACATGAAACTGCCAAGTTGAAGAATGGGAAGAGCTGTACATCCAACGTGGTCGGAAAGAACGATTTCGTGATGTCCTCTTCGATAAGCCTTGTTCTCATTCCTGTATCGAACTGATGCCATCGTTGCGAGTTTATAAGAGTGGGCACCCCTAATAACATGAGTCAAAACGTCATGTAGATTTATAAATCACGTCCCCTGCTCTTAGCGCAAGAACTAATCATGGTTTTACTGTGTAGCAGGTACATGAAATAGAAATGAAATGCTGTGTTTAATGTACTGACGAATAACAACAAACTGAAGAAATGTACATTTTGTTTTCGTTGCGAAAAAATAGATTGCTCATTTTGACAAGTTGACATTTGAAATACTATTGTTAAAGCTTCTTGGTATCAATTTCACTTTTTGTGCGGATATCACAGAGAAATATCTTATATTCTGGACTTTGTACTAGAGGCATCAGAGGTTCTCCGTTATAAGAAACCGCTTTTAAGAGGCTGTAGGCTCTGCATTTATACATTTATATTTTCATGCGAGTAGGTAAAATCGTCTAAAAGCGACTGAAAATTTGGCAACCCTGTGCTTTCTTTTGTTTTGCCCTATTGCTTCGTTAGCCAGTAAGGATTTAGTGCCTATCTTGCGTAACCTTCTGATATGCACAATCAAAGGTCGACGTAGCTTGTAAAGGCATGCCAAAGCATTCATGATCACCTTTATTGTGTTGTTGGTATTGCAGGCTGGGAAGGGTGTATTTGACCAATCTTTGTAAGTAGTGTGCCCTCGAGTGTCGCATACCCTCCCCTTATAATGATGGCATACCCTTTTTAACTTCCCTGTGTCTCAAAAAATTTCCCCTATTTGAACAGCTACAGGAAAACAACCATTGTCGCGTTTTGAGTAATTTAAAAGGACGTCTTCACTTTAAGGCTAACTTGGATCCAAGTAACTTTTTCCGATTTGTTTGCCGACTAAAAGACCTCAAAAAGATGGATTTTATGAAAACCTTCAGATCGAGAAAGCCTCGAAAAGGGAAAATATCTAACGATGAAGATATGTTCCATGTTTTACATCGTAGGTATGAAGAGCATACAAATGCTTTTCAATTTCATAAATTGGTATTCAAAATCGGCAATTAATAAAGTTCAGACCACTGGACCTTGTCTTACCCTTATAGTGGTTGGGCTATCTGACACGTCCTGTTTTTGTTGGTGGGGGAGGGAGCAAAATACCCACCCTTACCTAATTCTTCACTGATGATAGGTAGATCAACCAAGATTTGGTCATATGCTTACGTCAGCATTTTTCTTTGTATGGTCAAGAAAAGCGGCAAAATCAGACAAAATCAGACAAAATTCGATAAAATCAAATTTAGATCCCAATTTACATCTAAACATGAGAATTATGGTAGATTACATCATATAACATGACTCTGCAAAAGAAATTTGCAAAATATTACAATTTTGCTACTTTTTTCGCGAAAGTTGATATTCGAGCATTTGCGATTTTGACAGGATCAGTCCCGGAAATTTGTCTCCCTCTCAGACACTTTCGTCGTCATAATCTTTCTCCTTGTGGAGTTATCTGAACAAATCTACTAGGGGGCAACCCTCTCATACCAAAATCGGGTTCAAAAGCATATTGTTCTTCAAACATCTAGCAAAATCGTGTTTTTGCGGGCACAACAGACAAATATGGTTTTTCTTGGGGTCATTATCTTTCTGTTGGAATTTGTTGAAAAGCCCGTTTTCTGTGGGTTTTGAGCTGCAGACTTAACGATCTTATTGATAAACTATTTTGGCTCTCTCATGAACTTTTCAGGTATTCTGTTTTTCAAGAAAATATCTGCAGAAGATCACTACGCGCAGATACAGAAATGAACTATATACCGGGTGTCTCATAAAAAAGTACCCCCTTTTGACTGGAAAGAGGAACAAAACGATAAGATATTGGGACTTTCCGACTCCACAGCTAAACTTGTTAATCTTCAACTTAAATGCACGTACCTTACATTTAAAGATCGTCCTCCAAACACTGGAGATACGAGCTGCCTAAGGCAAAATTTTGAGTGCACCTGAAACCAGAGGTTTTGAGAAAGGGCCTAACCATGATTTGATATTATGAGCAATTTACAACGGAATTTCAAACGGTTTTTTTTTAATCTTTGCTTTTGAAAAGAATCATAAACGCTTAGCCACGACCCTAATTGAAAAAATAGAAGAACAATGTGGCGAGAATAATAAACTCGTGCCACATCTCCAAAATAAGCGTGCATGCGCTCCTTTTCCTCCTCTTTGATGCAAATAACTTTTCAATGGAATGTAAAAAACGATTTGTTCCTCAAAAGAAAAGTTCTTTCAAGAACAAGAAACATCTCAAAGTAGAATTATTTTCAAAAGTAATAACTAAAAGAAAAAAAGTTGAAAATTCCTTTGGAAAATGCTCATGATATCAAATCATGGTTAGGCCCTTTCTCAAAACCTCTGGTTTCAGGTGCACTCAATATCGTGACTTTGGAAGCTCCTATCTCCAGTGTTTCAGGAACGATTTATAAATGCAAGGTACGTGCATTTAAGTTGAAGATAACCAAATTTAGTTGTGCATTCAAAAAGTCCCGACATTTTATCATTTCGTTTCTTCTTCCAGTCAAAAAGGGGTACTTTTTTCTGAGACACCCTGTACTCAGATCTAAGTTGGGCATAGATTCCTATATGAACGTTTATCAACAAACATGCACTTTTACTCCAATAACAGCTCAATTCGGGAAACGTTTTTTGGGATACCGGTATATGATTTGAAGAAATTTCACACAAACTCTTATGTGTGTTAGTTTACCACACCGTATTTCAAGGGAGTTTTACCGAATCTTTGCCAAGTTTTAGAGAATTAACCATTCCGCGTATATTTTTGATTACACATGGCATTGAGTATACTTATTCCCTTTATTTATTGGGAGTTTACATTCCTTTGAATTTTTTATCTTGCTTCTAGTTGGTATGACGTTATTCTACATAGTCATTGCTGTTTATCTGTATGGTGACTTAGCAATTTATGCTGCTGCTGTACCGAAGTCACTAACTCGAGTTACTTGGTTAGTGGTACTTTTCATAAAGTAGTACTTCTCCGTTGATTCATTGCCCTGGCAAGTTAATTCTGCTAGCAAATGCAAAATGCAGCGTTTCAAATAGCTTGTTTTTGCCCGTTGCTTTTTTATGATCGTTTGACATAAATTTCATTAGCATATAAAACAACGTTCGGAAAGATAAGTTCTGT
The DNA here is from genome assembly GCA_004194415.1 of Aurelia aurita. NCBI lineage: Eukaryota > Metazoa > Cnidaria > Scyphozoa > Semaeostomeae > Ulmaridae > Aurelia > Aurelia aurita. The sequence goes on along the minus strand of REGM01000214.1, from coordinate 252,030 downwards.
TTCACTCAAAATATACCGGGTGAACCAATGTAAATGAACCAAGATAATCTGTTTAAAAGAAAGTAATTTATTAAGTAATCGACTGATGAAAGACTTAATTCAAACATTGTTTGGTTGCTTAACGACTTGCCTATTTTTGTTATTTTATGAACATTGCGAGTTTGCGATAAAAAGGATTTAATGAAATCCGGCAGATGGAAAACCCATCGAAAGTCATCACAAACAGGGGGTCGATTTCGATCCCCTGCAGAACTACAAAACAATGAGCACACCATTCTGGGCATATTGAACTAGAATAAGATTTTGTGAAAACAATACCGTAGTGGTTTTAGAATTGTTTTGCCTCGAAATAAGAAAAGTTGTTAGGTTTTTCTGAGCTGCCTATTCCCAGGCCAAGATGAAATCATTCCTTACTGTCTCGTTCTGATCAAAATAGATCCCATTTTTCGACTATCGACGGCCTTTATACCTGCCTGGTATGAAACTAGAAAGAGATCATAATAGGACGAATCTACTTTGTCTATAAGTGATTGCATGGCTTTACATTGAACAAAGTGATTGAAAGTGAAACGTTCTACGGTACTTTTCCAACTATCCTTTGAGAATATCGTTTCAACAATATTTCGCTACTAATTTGGAATAGTGCAGAAGGGACATAATTTTCGACTTTTTGCATCTTATTTATTCATTAACATTAAAAGAACGTACTAATTTATGGGAACGTGCTAATTTTTCTTCAGCTCAAACCTAGCAGATCTGAGGAAACATGCAAACTCAAGTGCTGATGACAAAGATGCATGCTCAAAGCATTTGAGCAAAGAATCGACATATAGGCTTTACCTTGTAAGTTTTTGTGACTCTGTTATTTTTATTATTTGCTTCCAAGGCATTTCAAAACTAATGCTATTAATAACAATGCATTGCTATTAATTTTTTTATTATACCAAACCCCCATCCAGTGCTTATACTTTGTTTGTCTTTTATGCTTTGTTAACTAACCAAGATCTTAAATAGATTCGAAAATCTTTCCTTTCTAAATCGGACCTTTTTTCGATAAGATTATGAACAACTTTTTAAGAAATTTATTTTCCAAAAACTTGTAAAAATCGCTGAAATCTTCCTGGATAGTCAAAAGCACGCTGTGTCTGCCAATTTGTGTGGATGCGATATTTTACACAATTTCGTTTCGCTAAAATTGCTTTACAGGTAGAAAATGCTAACGTAGATATGAAAATTTATTTGGTTGAATTCGGGCTCTTCTTGCCATAGTTACGAGCAATGCTACCAAAAATGTATTTCGAAATAAATAGCCTTCAATTGAATTTATTGTCCATACATTGTTTGTTGTTTCTCTTCCCAAGAATTTAACCCTTAGTCTACATGGGGTAGGGCAAAAATGGCCCCCAAAAGCAAACTGGAACCTGTTTGACTTTAATATAATCTAATAATGTATCGAATAAACAATAGGTCATTGTCATATAATTGGTCACGTGGCTATGACGTGCCCATATTTGGAGAGACAATCATGTTGTTGTGTAACCAATTATGGCGGAAAATCATGGCGTTCTTCGAATCATTGCAGCAATATGGCTACCATGTCGAAGTTGACAAAAGGAGGAGAACTTATCTTTAATCGTCCAGAATTCAAGCAGTCTATGAGAGCCACTGAGATATACCGGGTGTCCCAAAAAAAAGTATACGGATTTGGTTGGCTTCAGCGATGTGAATTTAGCTTTAATCGATGGCTAATTGCTCTCAAAATGTTCCTCGATAGTTAACTTGAACATGGATA
>REGM01000214.1:177887-240906 GCA_004194415.1 Aurelia aurita | reverse complement strand
TTGCTAGGAGACACCCCTCATATAATAGGCTTTGAGTTCAGTAAATAATTGATATGACGTTTCCATTCAAAGGTTGTTTGTTCATCAAGAGGTAATTGTCTCGCTCATTGTTAATTTTCTAAGCAATGTAAGGCATCTTATCAATCAAGTAGAAAAACAATAAGGTTAAGATTTTTGGTAGGCCTAACTGTCTGACTGCATGCTGACTGTGAGGAATAATTCCGTATCGCAACAGTAATCACACAAGGCTTCTTGTCTCCTAGATAGCGTAGGACTTGACAGCAAATTGCACCTTATATAAACCCATATTTCCAGATTTTAGAGTACTTGATATCCACTGTGACTGCAGGATTCCAAATGGCAAGAAAACTTCCTCACAGCTCCACAGCTTTGAAGACCCAAAACAAAAGCGGCCATTCAAGGATGAGAGCGACAGCATTATGTTCGCCGTGGACGTGGACAATCAACAATGATCAATGCACCCAAACATTTCAATGTTCAACAACAACAACTATCATGCCTGCGCACATATTTCCTCGCCTTTTTCGTACCAAGATGTTCGGGCAAACACCGTTTTAAAATATCGAACTTCCAATTTGAGAGCCAACCTGACTCTATTGTTGTCACTGAAACAAACCAATCATATTGGCCAAACGCTGTGACGTTGAAACTGCTCTGAAACGTGGACATCGGCTGAGCGAATGCATTTTAATATTTGCATGGCGCAAATCAATAATCAAAACTTTTTGATGTCCTCGACAAGAAACTCACCTTCTGCTTCGATCCCACACTTTCGCAACTCGTGAATTCCTCCTGCGTCTAAAGAAGGCACGAAGTAGCTACTACCAGTGATCTGATTGGCTGTTATTCCCAGCGATCGCACCACGCAGCAACCACGCAGCAAAACAAGCCAGCATGGCCTTTAGCCGCTAGATGTCATACGCTCTCTAGGCTTGATATTGATGCTATCACTTCCCAATGCAACCCTAGCGCAATGGCGAATAAGACTAAATGCCATGCTAGGTAAGGCCATCTTCTGATGTATGACATTGCGAAGAGCATTGTAGCCTTGCATTGTCCAAAGGCTTCATATCGACTCGAGCCGATTCTAGCACTTTTCATCACACAACCCTAGTGCCATGACAATAATGACAACGGTGGACACGAATTTCACCCCAAGCCGGTAGACTCTACTTGTACTTTGTACTCGTGAGTCAAAAACTGAATGCTCGTGTCTTAGCAATACACACCTTCTTTTGACTGAAAAGAAAATTGAGTTTCCTTTGTTTCCTTTTTCAAGCATCTTTTTCTTGGAACAGTGTCCTTATTAACTCGCTTTGTTTGCTTGTTTTTTTTAGTTCTATTAATTTTTTGTCTTGTACCTTTCTTTGCATTCGGTTTTGCTACTTCATTTGCTCTATGCTCTTTTCCCCTCACTTCCGTTTGAGCCTGTTCTTCTTGTTCCATTGTCATGTCATAACAGTGAAGCTGGCCTCCCTTGATTTTACAGCTGCAGTGCTTCATCGAACCCAGCTTCTCCCTCTATAAAATCTTGTTACATCACCATTGTTGTTCCACATCACCATTTCTAACAACCCTAGATATGTCTGTTCTTCCTGGTCATTACAAAATCCAAATTTATGACTTTTTGTTTCACTTGTGAAAATTTTAAAATAGGGCTACGCACTTGTTTTTTGCTCAGTTTCTTTTATTTTGATATTAATGGAGAATATTAAATCCTCTAGTTTTTAGGCAACCAATAATTTTGACTTTCTCGCCCCTAAATCAGCAAATTACTTCTCATATTTACTCACACTATGTATCAAGCTCTAATTGGAAGTTTCTCTTATTCACAAATTTGAAAAATGAGAAAATTGGATTCATGGCTCCTTCAAATGGCGCACATGTTTTTGGCACACCCTGTAGTTCCCAGTAAGTTTTGGGTGAAAATTAACATTCACATAAAATTTCACAATGACTTGTGGAGCCGTTGATAGATATTTGTTAAACTGGATGGCACACTCGGGACTTGCTCAACTGGTGAAGTTGCGGTTTTTAGCGCGAAGCGCTGGGATCGCAGAAGTAGCTAAGCGGTAATATACAGCGTATTTAAAATTTCTCCTAGTTTCGAAGTTGTGACGTCATCAAATTACTAAATGGTAAACCATAAACGATACAGAATTTTGCTTGCTCACATCTTGTAAACCTTAACAATTGAGTATTTCTTATATTGTTCATATTGATTTTCCTCCATCAGTTTAGAATTTATGGTGCTTTCATGACTTTAATGTTTATCAAAGCTTTAGATACTTCCTCTCGTACATCCTTCCATAAAACATGCAAACGCTGTAAATTCCAAAAATAACAATGATATCAAAACTGCTCTTTCTGGAATTATGGCAAATTACATAAAGTTCCCTTCGAGCAATTCAGTTAGCCTTAGCTGACGGGGTTACCGTGTTTAAAGAATATAAAATGAAATAAACTGAAAGTTGAAAGAATAGGCCAACAACATTTTACACATTTAATTTTAAAGTTTTACAAAGATAGCCTTTGCCTATTTTTGCTCAAAAAATTATTCCCTGATTTCATTATTTATATCGCATGCCATTAGGCGGTGAATTTCATCTTCTAAAGTTTCTAAGTTGTTGCGTTTAGGGCATATTCTCATTCTCTGTCTCTCGTCTAAATTCTTTTTTGGCCTGTGATATCTGGCGACTTCTGCCTCTAAACGACACATGTGGAACGCCGTTTGCACAAAAATTACATAAACTAGGTTTATGTGCACATAAACCTGGTTGTTTATGTACATAAACCTAGTTTATGTCCATTTTGTGCAAACGGCGTCATAGCCATTGTTCCCGAAGGCGTCACCACGATTCTCCGTAGAGATGTTTAGGTAACAATAGAGCGCTTATCTCATTCGGAATACAGGTCGATTAAAATAAGAAACCGACAACCTTTCATCTCGTGTAGGAAGCTGTCCTAAAACTCCCCTTGTGCAAAATGTAATTATATACCAACAAAGGTAATTTCCAGCAACGGACAAGGGTGGGCATGTTGCAGTGAGGACAGTGGTCCTATGTATGTCCACATAACCGGTTTATTTCTCCCATACTATGTCAATGTCTGTCCTTAAAATTAGGTTTACTTTGAACTCCTTTCAACAATATCATTTTGCAACTAACTTGGACTGTTCATGTTCTTGGATGTTGGTCAATATTTGTCCTCAAAATCGGGTTTTATCGGAGTATTATAAAATGTATGTCCCCAAAACCAGTCTTTTTAAGAGCGCAATTTGTACTGAGACGCTGAAATCGTTTTTCCAAGACATACATTGGACCACCAACAACACAGCACATGCCCACCCTTGAACGGGTCATCCCAATGCTTTCCATTTTCCGAAATGGGCAGTTCTAAGGCCCCGCTCACACGGGAACGATTGCGTATCGTTCCATATCGTTCCGTTCCAAAAAGTGGAACGCTCAGGGGTTGCGTTCACACGGGAACGCTTCAAATAACACCGTTCCGTTCCGAGAAGTGGAAACGCTAAAATAAGTGATACGAAAAGTGGAACGATACGCAATTGTTCCGTTCCGTTCCCGTGTGAACAGGCAGAACTGGTCCGAAAAACGGAACGATAAGACTCTTGCCCTAAGCGCATGCGTATGTGTTGTTGTCACCTTTTGTATCCCCCATTATGGACATGCACATTACAAATCCCTTTGTTCATTTTGGCGCGCAAATTACGGAACGGAACGATTGCGTTCCCGTCTGAACAGACACAAAAAGCGGGCAGAAATGTTTCTCGTATCGAGGTGCNCCCCCCCCACTTCTGTCAAAAGACGATCCTCGAGATTCGTTCAAAAACGAGGAGAAAGTAGCTGGGTATAGGTAGGGTGGGTAAGAATTTTTCCAAGAAATGCTGGAAAGTGACTAGGAGAGTCATTCCAAGCCAAAGTAAAGGTTTGCATTTAAAAAAATTTTCCCAGACGTACTATCACAGAATTTTTAAGGCTTCCATTTCGGGGTCAAGCAAACATTGGATAATGAGAAGCGTTCTAAGACAAAGTATAAGGTATTTGCGCAAAAAATTTCCCAAAGATGGTGATTCATAGAAAATCGTTGCAAAATTGTCAAAGTTTCCAATTGGTAAAGATGGGATGGAGATAGGGATTCTAAGCCAAAGAAAATGATGTTTAATCAGAAATTTTCCTGGGATGCTAGATTTTAAATCAAATTTCACGAAATGGTCAAAAATTCTATGTTAATACAGCAAACATAAGATCGAGAGAAGCGTTCTAAGCCAAAGTAGAGGGCGTGTCCTCAAAAATTTTCCTGGGGGCTTCGCCCCCAGACCCCTTCGTTTTAACACCCACCCAGTTAATTCTTCCTGGCCACGCCGCTGGCTGCCTCCTTTTTGCAAAAATTTACCATTACCTCTGCTATAGTACTGGTCGTGTGACATGGCGAACCACGTTGGACGGTGTCAATAAGTTTTTCAAGTCTTGCTTTTGATTGTGTATAACCTGGTATAAAATTTGGGATAATTCTGTACTTTAATTTACTGTCGCTTTCATGGTGATTAAAGGGCTCAATATACAACACATGAATGAGTCGGCTTATGCTGTGTTTAGGGATCGTCTCAAAAGAATCGGTGGAGTTAGCGGAGTTGCTATATGGCCGATCTTTTTCCGGAGATTAAGGAAATGAAAACTCTACCGTTTTGCGTCCCCGGCAGGACCTCGCTTTTCTAAGATGCTAGCTTACTCGTGTTATTGTTAGTTATAACAAATTAAGTTACTTTTATTTCATTCAATGAAAAGGGCGTTGGTCTCATTTATAGCCAAAGTAGAGGGCGTGGTTGGGAAAAAATTTCTCCACCACCTCAGACCCCGTCCTGTTTTGCCCCCCCAATAAAAAATCCTGGCGGCGCCACTGAACACAGCAAAGAGCGAACTTACTCTCACCCGACATTTCCATAACGCTTCCTGTTTGCTGAGTCAATGTATTACGCAAGATTGAGCTTCTCTTCGCAGGAGGCAACTTTCTCTCAGAACACAAAAATGGACGCTAATTCGCAGACTATACAAGAACCTCTTTGTCACTCCTTTGCAGTGGAAAAGTATAGTCTGCACGCAGGCTAGTCATCTCTGGTTCAAGTAAACAAGTCGCCGCTGACATGGCTCAAGCCCCAAATGCTGTCGACGTTGCCGCTGTCGAAGCTGCTCTGGCGCAACAAGAGGCACCGCCTCCAGTCGCCCCTGCACAGAATGTTCAGAATAATGCTCAAAAACGCCAAATAGAAAACAATAATGTAAGTCCAGTTGCATTTTCCACTTTTCTTAACGTTTTGAGGTCGATTCAAATTTGTTGTTTCAAAATCTACGTTCTTTTTGCCAGGGCCAGGTCGGTTTTTCTTTTTATGCAACGTGCATGCTGTCCTCTGTATATAACAGGCCTAGAATTTTGCCACGTTTGTGCTTTGATTCGGACCACAACACGTGCAAAATCACGTGCAAAATCTATTTGCTGCTGTTAGAGTGGATTTCACTACAAGTAAAAATTTGCTGAAAGATTTTGTTCTCAGCGAGATAATTGATAGTTGTGATATGTTTTAAGCAAATTGCGGTCTTTTCACGACTTCATGCCTGGAATATCTGATTGATTTATTAAGTGTCGAAATTTGGCTGGTCCTGACAAACGGTCATTTCATTGCTGAGAATATTTGACTAATTTAAGTATCGTAATTTGTCCAGTCCAAGCAAAAATTCGTTGCTGAAATATTTGACTAATTTAAGTAACGTAATTTGTCCAGTCCAAGCGAAAATTCGTTGCTGGAATATTTGACTAATTTAATTATCGTAATTTGTCCAGTCCAAGCGAAAATTCGTTGCTGGAATATTTGATTGATCTAAGTAACGTAACCTGTCCAGTCCAAGCGAAAATTCGTTGCTGGAATATTTGCCAAATTTAAGTAACTTAATTTGTCCAGTCCAAGCGAAAATTCGTTGCTGGAATATTTGATTGATCTAAGTAACGTAACTCGTCTAGTCCAAGCGAAAATTCGTCGCTGGAAATATTTGACTAATTTAAGTAACGTAATTTGTCCAGTCCAAGTGAAAATTCATTGCTGGAAGTATTTGAATGATTGATTGATTGATTGATTGATTGATTGATTCATTCATTCATTGATTCATTCAATGATTCATTGAAGTATTTAAGTAACGTAATTTTCTCGCTCATCTATTATTTTGATGTTTAAATTGATATAAAGATATAAATGGGATTTGCCCAGTGTCAGATTGTAACCTCTTGTATTTGGTTAATTTGAAGTTGATCTATTTTTCGTAGCCCGATGTTGCAATATTACTTAGAAGAGTTGCAGCTCTGGAAAGCCATTGCAAGCCTTCGGTGGCCTCAGTTAAAACGGGCATTACCCAATATGCCTTGAGACAGTTAGTCGATTTCGATAAAGGGAATTTGAAGATTGCATTTTGTAATTTGTGTTTTGGCCAATTTCGAGATATGATCGTCTGACACACTGATCACAAAAGGACTTTGAAGATTGCATTTTGTAATTTGCGTTTTAGCCAGTTTCGAGATATGTACGTCTGACACACTGATCACAAAAGGAATTTGAAGATTACATTTTGTAATTTTGCGTTTTGGCCAGTTTCGAAATATGTTCGTCTGACACACTGGTCACAAAAGTTGGCAGATAAGATTTGGAAGAGAAGATGCTAGGAAATTCCTTGTATTTACTTTCTCAGATAAGAACGATCAGAGGGCCCCCTAAGTTTGCTATGGACTACGATCAGGGGGGAACGAGGCTAATCTCTTCTGACAGGTATGGTTCCTAATCAAGAATAATTTAAGATAGAGTTTAGGTAACGACCTGTAACGCATTCCCTTCAAAGTTTTATAGTAATTCCTTATTTTTCGGCCAATTCTTAGGTGTACCTCTCCTCTTCATTCTTAGTCACCAGGGGGCCTAACTAAAGGTCTTAATACGCAGCATAGCTGTTGTTCTTGGTGACCTGGTTGAGGGGGCAATCCCTTTTAGTCTAGCACCTCCTAAAAATTTTCCACTTTGTCCTTACTCCTAGACCGTTGGAGGCTATTCATCATTCGAAGAAGTTATAATTCGTCTTAGTCATGGAAAAGGAGCAAGAACAGCAACTAAAATAAACTGGTGCAGTTCTGAGGGATTGCCCTCCAGTCGGGTCACCCAGCAGCCATTATGTTCTCTATTTGATGTAAAGAACGGCAAATTTAAGGCAAGGGCAGAAGATGTCATTTTTAGAGACCCAGATTATTTTGTGGCAGGAGAACTACATAATAATTATAATGCGTGGGAATATATCCTAAGAGACTATTACAAGCGCGATGAGATCCTTGGATATATAAAACATGGCGTATCAATTTATGATTTTTTGCACCCATTTCGGGGGTCATTTCAAGGAAAGTCCTATAAGTCAGCTTGCCCTCCAAAAAAAAAAAAAAAATTCTTCCCAAACAGCAAGTCCTGTGATGCCTTTGAAGATTTCATTTCAATTCCTGTGATACCTTTATTCTAATTGCGGCGGAGGCGCATATCTATTCGAGTTCAATCGAAAACCAGCGAGCGAAAAAATCTTACTGTAGTCATACTGTCATAGTAAGCAATCTCGATTCCATGTCTCAAAATGAGGCTTCTGTCAACGCTGCAAGGCTATTGCGGGGGTGAAATGCAAATCTATGTAAACAACATATTGTGATTACACAATCATGAAACGTAAAGAGAGATTAAGGCATAAAACCTTAATCTCTCTTTTGTTTTGTGGAATGTGTAGTTGTCTGATTTCAGTTATGGTCACAAAACAACTTTCCATGGGTGATTGAATTTTCAATTCAAAGTGAACAAAGAATTGCAATGCCAACAGAACCACAAATACCTGTTACTATTAGCCTGCGTGCAGACTCTACAGTGCGGAGGAGGGAAAAGGAAAGGCAAATAACGCCGCACTCACTGACTATTGTTATTGCTAGTGATAATATATATTCGGGACACAATAGTGACTATAATGTTTCCTAGTTTTGAGTTATGGAGGGAATTGTATTCTCTATTTATTTTCCAACGATATTTTGCAAGAATCCTCCTGTCTCCTGACTCCTCTATTTTGTCTGTACCTATACCATTGCCGCGATCTGACAATGCAAAGAGTGAGAATAGGTTACTATCATTGTTTTGCAAACAGCGTTCCATAGACACAACAACAACGGCACACAACAAGTTTTCCTTCGCAGTGACAGAGGGAAGGGAGGTGCACTGTGCTGAGATTCTGTGAGCAGAGAGAAGTAGAGAGGGCCACCGCCCAAGCAAAGCAGTGAGATGGCGCCGTCAAAATGGCTTGCAGAAATCTTCCATTCTTTCCCACATCTTGATTTTGATTTCCAGAATACGACATCGATCTTCACACCAACTGAGAACTCTTACAAACAGGTGAGTGTGGACTTCAATTGGACATTACTCCAAAGCTATTGTGACCACCCATAAATGGGCCTAAAAAAGGATTGTATGGTGCGGGAGTAATCTGACAGTCAAACTTTGGCTTCCCACCAGTAAACAGTAGTTGCCGATAAACTATAGCTGTTCGACCTTCTTAAATGTATCCTAGGATGAAGTGAAGCCCCTAATCCTATCATTTTTTGTTAATGCATACTGAGGAATAATAAAGGATGATGCAAATGCAATAAGGGATAATTAATAACAAGAGAGATTCTCCAGACTCAGACTGTAAAGTTTTACTTCTCACAACTGATCACAACTGATTGTTTTTTCTCACAAAACATTTGATGATTGATGATATCATGTCATATCAAATATCATATCAAACTAAAGGGGCTTTCTATTACATTCAATTCCATTTTGCTGACGAACCCTCATATGGTTGTATTTCAGTGCTCAGAGACAATACTCTACATTTAGAGAGCAGCCAGGACCTAAAGCCTTCTTGTCATTGCCCAAAATGTTTAATTCATTTTGTTTTGAATTCACACTCTTGGCCTATTAGATTCCTTGGTAGGGACGTACTGGCCTTTCATCGCAGAAGGATTTGGCTAATGTACTGTCACTTTTAAAATGTGGTTGTCACACAGTTTCAAGTTGTTGTGATCAATTATAATTTGAATAAAACACTTAACAGTGGCATTTAACTATGATCAGCTGGCTTTCGTTGCTGATTCGATCGTTGTTGATGCACTTATGTCCAAGAGTAGTAGTTATTCATACCCCCATTCATACCCTGACACCCGTTGCAGTTTCTTTTGTCAACCTATCCTTGAACGAATAACCGTTCTACGGATACCTGCAGGTAGGTTTTCACGAGATAATTTCTTACATCCTACTTCTTTCTACAAAGACCGTCATAAATGTAAAAATATAAATCAAATATATTACGTTCTTACTTGCTGCTTGGCAAGCCGTGATTGCAAAATCCGCCATGCCTTTGTGAGGTAAACTTCTGTTTTACAGCTTGATGTTGCATGCACAGATAATATTGTCCCTTTTTAGCAAACATCGGGGAAAATGAGCCAGAACAAACACATGTTTATTTCCCAGATTTTACATCCGGTTATTGGCTGAAAACCGTCACATGACTGCGCCTAGGCCCCACCAAGCCCGCAGTGTACAAACCTTTTTCAAGGTAAATTAATAATTTGCTGGTTGCCCTGGTCAACCGCAAATTAATCAATTTGTTGAATGAAAGAGGAGAGCTTTTGGATTTCAGTTTTCAGTTTCATGCATTATCAATCAATCCTAAATACTATTCAACACAAATACTCTACAACTAAAACATGACAACACTAAGAACTAAACAACTAATAATACTGGAAATAAATTAAGAAATTACTTTACATGATTGTATTAAGGTTGACTGATTAAGGAGGAGCTCTCTAAGTAGGTAAACTAATCGAGAGGGAGCCCCCTTCCCCCATAAAAAATAAAAACAATCTTTTAAATTAAAAACAAAGATACCAGATGATATAACCAATAACCAGGTGAGCCTTAATGGGGTTTGTCTGGTGTGGCTTACATATTAGCTTGTTAGTTTTAAGAATATGAATCAAGGAAGTAAATTTTCAATTTCAAACAAAAAACTATAGTAGAGCTAGCAACTCGTATGAACAGTGAAAGAGTGTTCCAGAGTTTTTCAACCAAAATACTGCATTGTTTGAATGCCGTACAAAGTCGTATTTTTAAGAGCTGTGAAAAGATCACCCCTGGTAGCCTGACGAGTTCCTATCCTATGAACAGCTGCATTTGGCTGAAAGTAATCATGAAATCAAGAGGGAGATAGCTTATTGATAGCTTTATAGACAAAGGTTGAGATATTTAGGTGCATAACATCCTCAAGTTTACAAATTTTTAATGATAGAAATATTGGTGTGCTAGGAGAAGAGTAGGGCTCAAATATGTATGTATGTATCAATTTGCCACTATTTACAATGATTAACCCTATTCATACTGGGCGATTTTTTGGTTAGTTTGTACTGAGGGGGGGGCATTTTTCGCCCCCCCTCTTTTATTCCAAAACTACAAGAGGTATAACAATGAGTCTTACCCCTATTGTTCTTTGGACTATTAGCTTTTCAAATATAACAATGGTAATTAATTAATCACCTGATTCGTTGCTAGGCAACCACAAAACAAGGGAAAATTGATAAATTTATAGCTTCTTGACAAGAAAAATCCTATTTATTTAATTACTTAATCGATTTTCCCCAAAATTGTTGCAAATGGTAGGAAACATATCATAGATTCAAAATACATACTTTGTAGCAATTTTCTGCATCTATTTTTAGCATAATTAGCTTTAAATTATTCTTTTGTTTCATGTGCTGATTATCTTCGCAGTTTCTGTCCCTTTTTCTAGTAAATATGGACTCAAATTGACTTAAATAATGAAGATGAACCAAATTAGATCCAATTTAGTTATATTTTACACTTCTTAATTAGAGCAATGACGTCATAAATGTGACGGACGTCAATTATATATCAAATGAAAGTACTCATCAAAAGCAATTGAATGGTGCATGTTTGAGATCAATCGGAAAAGCGAGGCAAAAACTATGGTCGTTCTAAGCTTTTTTTGTTGACCATTCTCTAAATATGGTGTTACTGTGGTCACGTGATCAAAGTNATAACAATGGTAATTAATTAATCACCTGATTCGTTGCTAGGCAACCACAAAACAAGGGAAAATTGATAAATTTATAGCTTCTTGACAAGAAAAATCCTATTTATTTAATTACTTAATCGATTTTCCCCAAAATTGTTGCAAATGGTAGGAAACATATCATAGATTCAAAATACATACTTTGTAGCAATTTTCTGCATCTATTTTTAGCATAATTAGCTTTAAATTATTCTTTTGTTTCATGTGCTGATTATCTTCGCAGTTTCTGTCCCTTTTTCTAGTAAATATGGACTCAAATTGACTTAAATAATGAAGATGAACCAAATTAGATCCAATTTAGTTATATTTTACACTTCTTAATTAGAGCAATGACGTCATAAATGTGACGGACGTCAATTATATATCAAATGAAAGTACTCATCAAAAGCAATTGAATGGTGCATGTTTGAGATCAATCGGAAAAGCGAGGCAAAAACTATGGTCGTTCTAAGCTTTTTTTGTTGACCATTCTCTAAATATGGTGTTACTGTGGTCACGTGATCAAAGTCAGAACAATGATATGTAGAAATTTTAATTGCCAACTTAATTTTACTAAAAGTCGCCAAGCCTGGTTGTCATATCTTGTGTGGTTTTAGCGCAATGTAGCAAAGTGTGGTAGGGGGGGCCAAAAACGCCCCCCCCCCAGTACAAATAGGGTTAAGAAAAGATAATAAAATACAGTAGATAACAATACAGTTTATATAACACTAAGACTAAAAAAGAAAAATACGAGTTAAAAAACACCTAATTACAGTGGCAGGGATCTGTGATAGCATTAAAAGGTCGAGTGGACCTTATTTCCATAATGGTCCCCTTAGGGATGGTTGCAAAAAAGAATAAACAATAGATTTGTATGTGCCTTTGGATAAAACATAATTCAGTAAGGCCGAATCAGGCATTGCAACTAAAACGGTCCTTAGTAGTAGACATATATGTCATCTTCCTCTTTCTGTATATTTTGGAAAAAGTTCTCTTTGATCTTGTGTTTAAAAGTATTAATATTGTCTGTTGATTTCAACTCAGATGGAAGGCTATTCCACGCTTTGGGCCCTAGATAAGATTGGCATTTTTGTCCAGTATTACTTTCGCGAAATGGAAATTCCAATTTGAACTTGAACCTTCGCATTGTTCAGCCCTGGTTGACTGGACGGAATATCTCAGCACTGTACGAAGGAGCAGTGCCTTAGAAAATGTTAAGGCACCACATAATTTTCTTGTGTTCAGGTAGGATTTGTAAGTCAACCCCCAGGCTGAAATGCCATAGTTGAAGTAGGAAAGAAGAGAACAGAGAGTTATAGAGAGAGAGATAAGAGTATACATGCAAGTGGACATAGTGACGTACCTATGTGATACAGTGATACACCCCTCGAAAGCAGGTATGTAGGTTGCACAGCTCAAAGATTAGTTGCCTCAAAGAACAGCATATTCAAAACACAACATCAATCTAGCCTCAAATGTTTCTGATTAGCATATCTCAAAACACAGCTTCGAATACACCTCTCGATTCATTCATACTCTGATGACAGACCATAGATAGATTGATTACGACATCGTAGTTATCGCTATAGCGATAACTAGCACAAAAGTCATTAAGTCTACTCTGATTAGGGTCTGAAACAAAATGCTTTCAATAGGTTTCACAATGGTTCGCTTTTCGAAGCATCTTCACATCTCTTTACCGCGAGAAGAGCTTCATCTTCTGTATATGTATGTATGCTCTGCAGTTCTAGAAATTTTTTTGCATAGTTCAGACGTGTGATATTTCCAAGACAGATGTTCATCCCCGAGAACTCCTAGAAACTTTACATGCTTGTTCCTTTGAATATTCTGTTTACCAATTTTGAGACTGTTGTATGTTGTCAATTTCTTTCTGGGGGAGTGAAATAATACAAAATTTGTCTTCTCAATATCAAGTGCAAGCTTAATTGAGTCAAGCAACAGCTTAACTTTCTTTAGCTCTCTGTTGACCTTTTTGTAAGCAGTTAAAGATCAACTTTAGAATACCCCGCGCTGCTAAGCTGTCTCTTTTTAGAGAGAGGATACCCTTTGTAAAAGAATTAGGTATAGCAGCATATGGTGGATACTGGATACGGTGGATTCTTCGTCAGGTATTAATAAGTACAGGATACGCTGGATACGGTGGATACTGGATACGGTGTATGCTTAGTTAGGCATTAAGTATAGGATAAGGTGGAAACTGCATACGGTGGATACTGGATACGGTGGATTCTTCGTCAGGTATTAATAAGTACAGGATACGCTGGATACGGTGGATACTGGATACGGTGTATGCTTAGTTAGGCATTAAGTATAGGATAAGGTGGATACTGGATGGATACGGTGTATACGTATACCCTATTCAGACTTGCAAGTTAAACCAGCTTAAACTAAACCAGGTTATCAAATGTTGCGTTCTAATTAGTCAATCCAACGTATCAAATGCATTTGATTGGCTGAAATTTGACCTGGTTTAAATAAAGCCAGTTTAACTGTGTCAGTGTGAATGAGGTATTAGTTAGTTAGTTATTAAGTATAGCATATGGTGGATACTTAGTCAGGTATTAAGTATAGGATACAGTGGATACTTAATCAGGTATTAAAAAAAGTGCATAATGTCCATCAAAAAGTGGTCTCAATAGAACAATGGGCTTATTGTTACGTGTATCAGAACACTATAAGAACCAATGTAGGTGGATAGTTAGACTTGCCCAAGTCGTCTTGTAAGAAAGAAAGAGACCACTTGTTCCTAACAGCTCACTGCTGGATAGCCGGCCGCTTTTCGGGCCGGCAGGCGGCACCTTAGATCACGCTTTTTGACCAATAGTAGAGAAGATAGTGATTTTCTCAAAAAGAAAATAACGGGGGCCAAACTAAAATTGAAACAGAAATATCTACCAAAAACTTCGAGACGCACCTGTGTATACTGTAGAAGTACAAGAACAACTAACCCCCTGGTTCTGGATTTCTTGCGGTTGGGTCCTATTACAAATTTCGGGTTAAGTGAGGTCACTCACGGCCACGAATAATTAATGAGGAGCTGTTAGGAACAAGTTGTCTCTTTCTTTCTTACAAGACGACTTGGGCAAGCCCAGTGGATAGTTTGACAAAGTATCTCATCTCAAACTCCTATACAAGCTGAATCAATATATCATAAGAGGCCAGATAAACCAGTGGGTCTCCATGTTTTTATCAAATAGATCACAATCAGTGGTATTTGAAGGCACAAGATCTGAAGAGGTTGATGTGGTACCTGGAGTACCACAAGGCTCTGTGCTGGGACCAGTGCTCTTTGCTATATTGATAAATGACCTACCACCAGTTGTTTCTTCCGATGTGAAATTGTTTGCTGATGACTGCATAATATACAGAACAAGAAAAAAGGAAGAAGATGCCCTTACTCTCCAAGAAGACCTAAATAAGTTACAATCGCGGGAACAAATTGTTAACGTCATTCCATCCTGAAAAGTGCGAGCTGCTCAGGGTTACTAATTATTATTAACTTCTTGACAGTTGGTTGTTTACAATAGCTTGTATACAATATCTAATTCAAACCAACTATCTACAAAAAAGGAAAAATTTACAATAGAGTATTAAGAAAAATATGTTTATCTACATAATTACAGGAATACTGTTCGCGAAGGGATTTCCTAAGATATTGTTACTATGAGCAATTTTTGCACGTGCAGTTATCACCTTTCCATTCTTTTATTGATCTTTTGAGGCTTACAACAATGGTGATCTTTTTACAGTGTCAGGTAGGCTGCTCCAGAGGGTGCTACGTCTAAAAGCCAATGAGTTGGTTCCACATGTTGTAGTTTTAGCTTGTGGAAGCATTAATAGTGAACCTGATCTTAGATTATATTTTAGTTCCTTTCGTTGGGAAATACTCCACATAAAGAATGGGTTTTCAGACGATATATATCTCTATCATCAAGTTACGTAAATTTTTCACATGGACCCTACAGACACCTATCTTTTGGAGAAGTTCATCAAAGCTCGATCTATAGTCTTCAAGAAGTATTCTCAAGGCTCTTTTATGAACTCTATTTATTTATTTATTTTGAGTTTTTCCGCAAAAAGTCCAAATAAGCGGACAATAATTAAAATTTGACATTATAAATGCATGATACAGGATCTTCCCTTTTTTCTCATCGATATAAGGTGCGACCCTTGAGAATGCACTGACTTTTCTGCAAACTTTTTGACATAATGTTTTAACATGCTTGTCAAATTTCAATTCATCGTCAATTGTTATCCCAAGTAATTTAACAGACCTTGCCACATTGATTATTCTGTTATCTATTTCTAAGAGAAATTCTTGATGATGTTTCAGACCAAGAAACATTATTTGAAACTTTTCTGGATTTGCCACCATTCTATTATCTTTAAACCAGTCAAGAGCTCTAGAGATATCATCTTCAAGTCTCATCGCCGCCGACTCAACATCTTTGTCACATGCGTTTATAGTATTATCGTCTGCAAAATTGCAGACAAAGGGGGACTTCATTGCAAGGATGAAGTCATTGACAAAGGTATCGAAGAAGAGTGGACCGAGAACTGAGCCCTGCGGAACTCCTGATACTGTCTCCTTCCATTTACTAAATTTTGAACCTACTTTCACACGTTGTTTTCTTTGCGAGAGATAGTTTGAAATTAGTGCAAGGCTGTTAGGCCCAAACCCATAGGCTGCAAGTTTGGCTATTGGTAGATCATGCGGAAGACAATCCTGTATGCCTTAGACAGTCCATTAGCGCCATCCCCACTACCCCTTTTTCATCGAGTGTCTTACGGCAAATCTCAATAAGCCGGAAAAGCGCATAGCAAACCAGATAAGAATTTTACTGGTAAGTGTCTGTATCTGCTTTGACATAATGCGCTCAAATACTTTGGAGAGTGCTGAGGACACTTATTGGACTAACAAAAGAAAGCCAACTAAAACATCATACGTAACGAGTGAGCATACCCTCAAAGAAGTGGATGATAGAAAGTATCTTGCTATAACAATTAATAATAAATTAAAATGGAACAAACAATTTCAAACTGTATGTACAAAGGCGAACAACACATTGAGTCATCTGCGCAGAAACATGGGGACCTCCCTCGCGCTGTAAAACAAAGTTGCTATATAACGCTTGTAAGACCAATATTTGAATATGCCACCTCAGCATGGGACCCTTATACTAAGAAAAACGTTGATAAAGTAGAGATGGTACAAAGAAGGGCTGCAAGATTTGTTGTTGGAAATTACAGCTATTATGCAAGCCTAACGACAATGATGGAAGAATTAGGATGGCAGTCACTCGCTGAAGGGAGATAAAAAAGAGGAAAAGAGGAAAAGCAAAAGCAGTAATGATGTAAAGGATTCAGAACAGCCTGATTGCAATACCGCAAGATCTATTTCAACAATATTATCAACATTCTCGTAGAAGTCAAGCGATGTTTATCCTGCCTTTCTGTAGAACAGATTGCTACAAACTTTCCTTGGTTCCTACAGCAATTAAAATCTGGAACAATCTTCCTTCCCTTATTAGGAACAGTCAGTCATTACCATGCTGTGAGATAGCTTTAGATGACATCTGTTGCTAGTTATTACTAAATAGAACAAAGTGTACTACTAAAGAATTGTTATTTCATTGACTTAGGGCTGTAAAAGACAATCAAAGATTGATTTATCTATTATTTAATATACCTTTTTTTTAGGAAATTAATGCTTCACGAATAAACGCAATAAAATTACTTCAATCACATTATGTTTTTCCTCTCATTTGCGCTAATTTAAGTCGCAATTTGATCCATAAGTTTTTTAGCAGCAGAAATTTCCTATAAAAATGCATGTATCATCTAATGTAGATTCTATATAGATATTTACTAACAACTGACAACTACTAACAACTAACTACTAATCACTAACAAATTGTGCGTAATACCCATATGGGTTAATGTACAGTATTTCATAGATAGCGGTAGATAGATACATAGATAGATAGGATACTGTGGATACTGGAAAAAAGTTCTCCCAAATGTCCCAAAAACTTCTCCCAAATGTCCCAACAAAGTTCTCCCATTTAAAAAGTCATAAAAACTCAATTATTCAGCCTATCCGTAAAATTTCTTTTTGATCGGTTTGTCAATCATCCAATTATCTTTAGATGATAAAAATGTTTGTTCTTGTTACTCTAAGAGCCAACATTTTGAGATTTGCCAGGTAGCCCTAAAAGAGCCAAATTTGCTACTTTCTAAGCCAATCGAAACGATCAGCTACATGTGGGGAAATACTTTGGGGTCCTGAGCAACTTTCCAAGAAAACAATTGTGAAGATTGGCCTTCCCTTAGTAAAAAATAAAGTTTTGCAAACTTTTAAATCAGTTTACATTGAGTATGTTCTATTGTTCTTTTGGAGTTTGCAAGTTTGTATGGAGTTTGCGCAAATTTGCATGCTTTCAGGAAGCTTAAAAAAAGCTGTTGCAAACTGTTTGGTGCAAGATTAAGAGGCCCTTTACATGAGACCCGATATGAAACTCATGCCGGCATGACTTTTCATGCCGGCACGAGTTTCATATCGGGTGCTGGTCTGACCTACTGTTGTGTTTACATGATGTCGGGGCGACATGAAACTCATGCCGGCATGAAAATGTCATGTCGCTTTTTCATGCCGGCCGGCATGAAAGTGTCATGTAAACACATTTTTCTCAAATCGGGGCGAACTGAAAACCAAATCACACTCGTTGCGACAAGAATCGCTGCGCATTTTGCGCGCCAATTTTGTTGGAGTTTCATTACATACATACATACATACATACATACATACATACATACATACATACATACATACATAAATAATAATAATAATAATAATAATAATAAATTCTTTGTTTAAGGTTGGCGTAGCTAATAGCACTAGGCTAATTAATGCCAACCATTATTAATACATGAATACCAATTAATAGCATGAAATACAAAAAAACGAATTAATAGCATAGAGTTTAAGGTAACTCCGCCCTCCGCCCCAGCGAGCCGCGAACCCCCGCCCCGCAAAAACCATCCCCCCCAGAGACCAGCCAACCCCCGAACACCACCCAGCCCGCCTACAAGCAGCAAAGGCCGCCTCCCGACAGGCCGAACAGCACCCGAGAAACAACCGACCCCCAAGGAGGGCGGCCCCGCAAGACGGCAGCCCGCCACCCACCACAGCGGAGAGCAGAGCCACCCTAAATATAACCTAAATTTCTTAATTTCAAGCACAGTTCAAGCTCGTTCACACGATGATGTCTCAAGCCCAAGGAAAAAAATCACTTGGAATCAAGAAAAGGTAAACAAAACAAACGTGCTCTACAAGGAACGAAAGGATCAATATGGAAATCTTTAAAAATTCTTAGAGTTTGATTCTCAAAATTGTAGGCCTATTCTGATGGGTTCCAGTTGGCAATCTTTGCTTGCAAGAAAACTTTCCCCCAACACAGGAAAATTTGCTGATACTTTCTCAGACAAAAAAGGAAAATTTGCTAATACTTTCTCATTCAATATTTCAATTGAGTTTTTTGTACGCAGCACGTTATCTTACCAACCCAATAGAAATTAGAACTTTTGACTTTGTGAAGTTACTCTATCTAGTATTACTGTTTGGAATAAGGGAATGGCAATAAATTCATCCATGAATATATTTCTTTTTGAAAGTAGAAATCAAGTTAAACACTTTTTGGACTTTATCAATAAGCAACATCCTAATATGATGTTTTCTTTTGAGATTGAGTCAAATATTTGTTTACCGTTTTCAGATGTTTTGGTATCGCGTGATGGTCCTGGTGTCGCAACTAGCCTATACCGTAAGAAAACATTCACAGGTCTATACACAGAATGTTCCAGCCTAGCACCCATGAAATATAAGATTAATCTAGTGTCGATATTGGTTTACCGCGCTTTTCGTATTGGTTCCACTTCTGTCCGTTTAAGAATAAGATATCCGATGCCCTCGTCATCAAGAGGAGATGTGGAACTATTCAACAAAACAAACAATTCTTAAATCGGAGTTTTGAATCCAGAGATCTGATTTTTTAAAGTTTGACTAAATTGCAAACTGTTGTTTACATTACTGTTTCCGGTCTTTTGTTTGTGGTATCGATGAAAATGTAGAAATTAAACTCCTTACAGTTCCTCGAAAAAGCCACCGATTTTCTCAAACGTTTTTTTCTTTCGAAGGTACATGTCTAGGCTATCTAAAAATACAAATGTTTTTCGCAAGACCTTAGAGAAATTTGTTTATTTTTCAAAATGGCGTATGACGTTTTTGACAACGAAAACAAGGGAAGTCTATTTTTGACTTATTCACTGTGCCTCAAGAATTTGCTTAGGCCAAAACGCCAAAGCTCTGGTTTCGAGTTGGAGGCAAATGTGTCCTTTGAAGATTAATATTTTAACTCTCAAAGCATCAATATCAACATTCAAGGTATCTATTGTTTAAGTTGACTATCGAGGTATGTTTTAGAAACTGTTTTGGATTGATTCGCGCTGAATTCTCACCGCTAGGGTCGATCAAATTTGTATACTTTTTTTAGGACAGCCGGTAATTTGCAACTCAAAAGGAAGCTAGTTAAACTAGTAGGCAGAGCTTATCCTCACATAGAAGTTAAGTTTATTTTCCAAACGTCTAATGCCCTTAATAGTTTCCCCCCTCCAATAATGCCCTTAATAGTTTCCCCCCTCCAAGGATTGGATCCCTAGCCCCTGTTGCTCTTCCGTAAAGCCTGGTTTCCATATAATTGTTACGATCGTTTGGATCGTTGTGAACGACTCCAGCTATCTCAGCGATGTTATGGAAACATGCACGAACGACTCTAGCGATCGATTTCTTTTCATTTAGATCGCTGGGGTCACTGGGATCGCTGGAGTCGTTCACAGCGGTCCAAACGATTGTAACGATTATATGGAAACCAGGCTTTAGGGCACGACTCCTTCCTAGACGATTTTAAAATCATGGCTAAGGCCTAGCCTCGCTGCATAAGACCCCGAACTTACGCTCATCTCATTGGATTGATGTTGTTGTTGTCGCTGCAGTGAGGATATGATATGAATTGTTGTTATGTTCCACGCCTCAATAATTCGCACCTCAGCTGCTTGAGGCGTGAATATCGCTTACGTTTTCCAAGGGTAGGGTTTTATTACAAAACGGATGAAGGTATCATGACTCTAAAATTGACACCCTTGTTTTAAATTGAAAGAACTTTTCGTTCTTCATCAAAAATCAATTATACGTTACTGCAACAGATAATTTTGACTGAAATAGGTTGAAACATGGCGCCAGAAAGT
Organism: Aurelia aurita; assembly: GCA_004194415.1. NCBI lineage: Eukaryota > Metazoa > Cnidaria > Scyphozoa > Semaeostomeae > Ulmaridae > Aurelia > Aurelia aurita. Next base: position 220,381 of record REGM01000214.1, on the reverse strand, counting down.
TATCTGTGATAAATCTTGGTGTAAACAAAGCTTAAATGTTTCCGAGCTAACTTAACCTCAGAGCTTTGAGCTTTGAAACGTTTTAACTTTTTTTTACTCACCCGGTATGTGACAGAATTTCGTGACTCGATTGTTTTTGGTTATCTGTTATTATAATAATACTCACAGTTTTATCATCGAAAGTCTCCTCTTCTTCAAACGGATTGTATGGTCTCTCTTTCAACAATAAGTAGCAGAAACGCAAGTACTAGTTGTAGCGATATCAGTTCAGTCAAAAGAGCGAAACTACGACATGTATTGAGTCTAGCTAAGGCCTCCAAGGAGTTCGATATTCTAATCTATGAAAGTCTAATAATATTAATAATGCGAGACCGACCGTCACTTATTTTACAAGGGTTTTCAATCCCGCCATGCATGTTCTAATTTTTCCCTTGTATCTTTCTGATTCCTGTTTACTTCACTTTGTTATAGATTGTAATTGTTCAAACCATATGTAAGTCCTATCTTGATAATTCTTTGTGTCATTAGACTACTGGGTGATTAAAAAAAAACAATAATCCCGGTTTGAAAGGCCACTGCTCCCTGGATATCAAGACGATTATATTTGCAAATATATCATTTAATGGTGAACATGTTCAAATCGATTATAAAATTTACTAGACTGAAATCGGCCACTCCGTTCTGAAATTATGAGGGATTTTCTCGAGAAATCCCCTTCAAGAAACCGTCAAAACAGGCCTAAAATCGCAACCAATCGCGATGAAAGTGTCGTCCCTGGGAGCATAACAACATTATTCTGGACGATTTCATTCTTCCAAGAGGATAACACGTGCTAAAACGTGTTAAAGTCATTGCTGTAAGGCAGAAATATTAGGAATGTTGGTCGGGATTTTATGCTGTTTTTTAAGGTTTCCTAAAGGGGCTTTCTCGAGAAATCCCTCATAATTTCGGAATGGAGTGGCAGATTTCAGTCAGGTAAATTTTAAAATCGATTTGAACATGTCCGCTATTAAGTAATATGTTTGCCACTATTATTGCCTTGATATCCAGGGAGCAGTGACCTTTCAAACGGGGATGGTTTTTTTACTCACCCGGTATAAATAGCTTGTTTTCCTCGATGAATGTTACTGATTATGGTTCTAGTCTAGAGCTTCCCGATTTTTCAAGGCATTCGCGTCGATAAATGTTAATTTATTTTACAAAACATGAAAAGAAATGATGATAATATGAACTAATACAAGAAAGAAAATGTTTATTGTTGTCATCCTTGTTCTGGAATATATTTCAGTTGGACAAAAGTAGGCTATTTTGATGATTTATCTCTTCAACATTGCAGGCACTGATGTTCAATGGCTTGATTATCCTCTTCATCATGGCATTGCTGTTTCTGGTCTTCTCCTTCTATTTTCTGACATGCGCTTGTTATTATTGTTCAAGCTGCTTCCCATCTTCTTTAAAGCCAAGGCCAGCTAGAAGTAGATCACTACGATTTTTCATTGCAGTTTTTGCTGTTATTTCGTGGTAAGTCTCCTAATGTTTGATACATAAAGCATACACTTCGCAACTGATTCTCTTATTTCCTAATTGCACGATTGGAATTTTTTCGGTGAGTGAGTGGACTCACCTTGCGGCACATACCTACATGGCTGATAAAGTTTGGTTCACACTAGGGTACAACGCGTTGGAAATGCATTAGAAATGCGACAGAAAGAAAGCATTTAAATAATGCTTGCCTCAATTTGAGATTATTTCTGTTTGAGATGACGCATTTGGATGAAATTACAAAATTTGATTCCAACTGGAATGGAGAACTCCTCAAAAATGCGTTTAAAACGAGTTTAGAAAATGATTTATCCCCATTTAACACATTTTTACTCTGCTGTGAACCAAGTTTGATGGGATTGCCATGACAGTGTCCAGAGCAATAGGTTGCATAAGGTGCAACAAATGTAGTGCTATGTATTATGGCCTTGCAATTAGATACTATGCCTCCAACTAGGAAATTTTCCTGCAAGTGTGCATTCTTTTTCCAGTGCACCGCTTGGACTTGGTTTCTATGGCAACAATAAAACAATGGATGGGGTTGGGAGTTTATCGAAGGCAACAACTGCAATTTACAATCAATGGGATTTGTACAAGTTCAAGGTGATTACGCTGTCATATGTTCATTTCTAATGTTGATGTCCATGTTGAAATTTCATATTGTTTTTATTCCTCGTAGTTGAAATTTGATAGACGTCATGCATTTCAGATATGTTCTATAACAGGAGATCTAAGTGCGGTCTAGAAGAATGTCAAGTGATTCGCATCTACTATATTTTGCAAGTTGCGTTATTCTCGAACTTGTTTGCTCTTATCGTTTAGAAATTTCCTATGATGCTTTATGTGGTTTTTGCAAAGCACTTGCAAAGTACCAAGTGCACGAAAAGAGTACCCAAGGTTTGGCGATTTGTGATGAATTGTACACTTACCCGATTTTCAAGACACCCAGCGTATAGTGGTGAGTGGTGCTAGGACTTTGCGTATATTCTAACGCATGAATTGTCAAGGTCACTTACATACGAAGTTTCCTTGCCTCTTTTTCATATCATAGTCGTTTCGTCTTTTTGTGTCCTTGCTCTTGGCTAATCAAATACAGTGCCTCAAAAAATGCTAACCATCAATGCGTTATAATAAAAATAATTGAAATCCCGTCTGTTTTGAATTGCGTTACTAGTGTACTGCAGTATCTGTACCGGGTGAGTCAGAAAAAACGTGGGGTGTTTGCCAATTTTTATTGATGCAGTTTAATTTGCAAATTCGTTTCTTTAATGTTTATTGCATAGAAGAAAAGCTAACTTAGATATGAAAATTTGTTTGGTCGAAATCGGTCTTTCCGTTCCAGAATTACGAGCGACTTTAGTAAAATGGTGTTTCGCAAGAATGCTAAAATAGGCCTTCAATTAGATTTATATTCATGCACGCGTGACCTTCTAAGTCATGACAAACATAGAGGAGGTTCGCCCTAATTCGACCACTTTTCATTAAACGAAGATTTGCCGCTAAGTAAAAAAAATGTTGGAGAGAAATTCACCTTGAATAGGCTCCTCAACTCGTGCTACAAATCTCACAGTGAGATCTGCATCATCCGTTTACTTGTTGTCATGCTGAAACCCAACGAATAACAAGAGGTCTGGAACGCCTAACTTAGGCCCTATCGCCCAATTTTGACCACCGCAGAAACAATACTTTTTATACATTAAAAACTTTCCAAACCCGTTGTTAATTCACCAAAATATTTGTTCTTTCCCAGAAGTAACATAACAAAGTCTTATTTCATCGAAAATGATTTCTAAATAATGTTCATTTCACTCCCGCTTTTAACCATCTCATTCTCGACCTCAGTCACCTCCAACCACATAATGCATCAATAGCATAGAGAACTCACAGAGTTTCACAGGTGGACATAAGGGGCGCCATGAAGTCAGTTGCAGTGCTCTTCGAAAATAAGCCCTGCGTCTGACATTTTGTGTGCGATTCTTGAAATTTCTTTGGATATGCAACCACAAGAGTTAGAGGAAACAGTCCTGAAGCCCTTTGCATTTTAACTGAAAGACATATCGAAAAATGACTCAAAATAGATATGGTGTGTGGAAACATCAAAAGAAAAATAAACTGTANCATCTCATTCTCGACCTCAGTCACCTCCAACCACATAATGCATCAATAGCATAGAGAACTCACAGAGTTTCACAGGTGGACATAAGGGGCGCCATGAAGTCAGTTGCAGTGCTCTTCGAAAATAAGCCCTGCGTCTGACATTTTGTGTGCGATTCTTGAAATTTCTTTGGATATGCAACCACAAGAGTTAGAGGAAACAGTCCTGAAGCCCATTGCATTTTAACTGAAAGACATATCGAAAAATGACTCAAAATAGATATGGTGTGTGGAAACATCAAAAGAAAAATAAACTGTACTTACACCTTCGTTGCAGGTAGGTCGACTTCAAAACATTACTGTGACTCTTGTGAGGAACACAAAGCAGTGAAAGCGAAGAAATATCAAAGAAGTGACATCAGCAAACTACTTTCGCGCGATTTTTGGAAAGACTAGGCCCAAACTCCTTCAGTTTTCAAACTTTCAGGTCAGACAGTTTCACGGGTCGGAATCTATTGGTGGTCGAATTAGGGCGAACCTCCTCTACTGTTTCCCTAACAAAAAATTGGAACAACGCATGCATTGTGTTAGAGCACAAAAGGAAAAACTAATGTTACTTGTGGTGTATCCCTAGGGGACTAGTCATTTAAATTGTCATTGTTAGCAAGCTGAAAGTTCTTTTACTAGCGGTACTTTTCACCAAAATGGCTATATCACAAAATCGCAAATTAATAAAGGAAGAAATGACCGACTTAAACAAACTAAATTTCTATAACTAATTCAATCTTCTACAATATAAAACTTCAACACTCCCGATTTGACTTGTTTTTCACTAAAAATTTGAAATTTGGACCCGAGAACTCGATAAAATTCATCGCAGAAATCTTCATCTACCCCCGCTCTTTTGTTACGTAACGTCGTCAGTTTATTAGCAAATAACGGGGGTAGCTGAAGATTTCTGCGATGACTTTTGTCGAGTTCTCGCATTCGAATTTTGAAATTTTGGCTTGGAGGTAGCTACAGAGCCTAGGGAGAAAGATAAACAAGGCCGACTACATGAGCTTTAGCGACTGAATTATTTCAGTTCTGACTGGTTTGATTTTCATTGACCTAAAAAAGGTGTTTGATACGGTAAATCGTGATATTCTGCTTAAGAAGCTTGAGAAATGCGGAATAAGTGGACTAGAGCTTGACTGGTTCACTTCCTACTTGCAAGAGCGAAAGCAGTTCTGCAAAGTCAATTCTACCTCCTCTAGTATCAGTGATATAAGTTGTGGTGTCCCTCAGGGCTCCTGTCTTGGCCCACTTCTGTTCCTGATTTACATAAATGATCTACCATTTTGCCTACAAAAGGGAAAAGTCACCATGTACGCTGACGATACTGCGATTTCGCATTCCTCAAAATGCCTTTCCGAACTTCAGGATGATATAAACCAGGATCTTTTGAAGTTACAAAACTGGCTTCATGGAAACAAATTANAATTTTGAATAAACCCTAATAAAATCTACAGGAAACATGGGAAATCAATGTGAAGCTAGGAATATGACTTATTTTAGATGCTCTATCGAACTGACTACTTATTTTGAAATTTGGATGAGTAAATCACCGTATTTATGCAATGCGCATGCACTTATTCTTTGAATTTTTGTGTGATGACGTCATCATTTTTTAATAAATTTTGTCTACAAAACAAATGCAATTTGACCATAAAATACATAAAAAGTGGACTGATATCCTTACTGCTTTTCGTTTTCTGGTAATCAGCAATTGAAATCTTTTAGTACTGAACCCTTATGATTTTGAAATTGTAATATTGTGACGTCATGAGCAGGTCACGTGACATATCTAAAAATAGATTCCATTTTTGGGTTCATCTCATGATGTACTATACATATGCCAAGTTTCATGGCTCTATGTTGTACAGAACAGGAATAAAATAGGGGGGGCCGAATCAGCCCCCCCTAGTCTTCCTAGAGCATCAAATACCCTAGGCTTGATAGGGTTAAGAACATCAACAGGTCAAAAAGCTTTTTCTTATCGTGGAGCAAAATTATGAAACGAATTAAGTAGGGAAACCAAATTGGCACCATCCCTGGCTACCTTTAAAAAATCAATATGAGAGGCACATTTTATTTTCCACTTACTTTTATTATGCTCGATTCCAACAGTATATTGTATAAGACTAGCAATAACAATAGTCAGTGAGTGCGGCGTTTTTTCCTTTCCTTTTCCCTCCTCCGCACTGTAGAGTTTGCACGCAGGCTAATAGTTACAGGCCTTTGTGGTTCTGTTGGCGTTGCAATTCTTTGTTCACTTTGAATTGAAAATTCAATCAGCCATGGAAAGTTGTTTTGTGACCACAACTGAAATCAGACAACTACACATTCCACAAAACAAGAGAGAGATTAAGGTTTCATGCCTTTGACATTCATGATTGTGTGATCACAATACGTTGTTTACATAGATTTACATTTCACCCCCGCAATAGCCTTGCAGCGTTGGCGGAAGCCTCATTTTGAGATATGGAATTGATAAAACTTATTATGACATCGCTCGAAACATCGCTCGGAAGTTTTAATTCAACTCGAATAGATTTGCTGCTCCGCCGCAATTAAGTATTGTATATAAAATGTAATTTTCTTTAATTTAGGCTTTTTTTTTTTTAAGCAGGTCAATTTGTAAAGCAGTTTATAACACTGAAATTTGTTACTTGTATAAATATTTAAAAATGAAATGAAAATGAAAACATTCAAGCAGAAAGTTATCTAAGAATGTTGCCAGATAAATTAGCAACATTTTGATGTGTCATATTGCATGTTTGGATCAATATTGACGCAACGCGAGTGAAAAGACAACATCTGCTGCTGATTTGTTTGGAAACAAGTTGCGCTCATTGTCTTTATATTATACATAGATACTGCAGTCACAGGTTTATGTGTCTTTACTGGTTAAAAAAGTGCTCAATGCCATATAGACAGAGCGAATTATAATAAGAGTGACGCAAATACAGACAGACTACATTCTTTGTTGTTACTCAAAGTTTCACGCTATACAGCGATCATCAGACAACTGAAAACTCTACTCAATTTTACGCATTTATACATTGCATATATGCAATGTATAAATGCGTAAAATTGAGTAGAGTTTTCAGTTGTCTGATGATCGCTGTATAGCGTGAAACTCTGAGTAACAACAAAGAATGTAGTCTGTCTTTGCGTCACTCTTATTATAGATACTGCAGTACAATAGTAATGCAATTCAAAACAGACGGGATTTCAATATCTTTTATTATTACGCAATGATGGCTAGCCTTCTTCGACTCGCTGTATTTGATTGGCCAAGAGCAAGGGCACAAAAAGACGAAACGACTGTAATATGAAACAGAGGCAAGAAAACTGCGTATGTAAGTACTTTCAAGAAGAGATTCCAAGATAAGATCTTGAAAACTCGTGCGTTAGAATATATGCGAAGGCCCCCTCACTGCGTTGGGCCCCCTGTGTTCAAGATTGATGATTTTATCTCGATCCAAAATCCCAAATATAGTTATACGTCCCAAGTTGTGATCGATTTATTGAAAATTACTGGTTTGAAAAAGTCTAAATCGATCGAAAAACATTGATAAAATTTTGCAAAGACTGAACGTGAAAATACGAAGAGAAAAGTTGTACTGCTGTCGATACAAAGTCAATAAGATTCTCATCAAGGCTAAGATTCCTGAAATACCCCCTCTTTTGGAAAATGATATCTTTGTGCTAGATCTTGCTTCGAAGGCTCAAATATTCAATGATTATTTCATTCTTCAATGCACAACGATAGACTCTGGCAGTGAAATTCCCTGTGATTTACCTGTAACCATGTCCCAACTTACTAAGTTTGCCATCTCCGACGAGTAGATATTAAGAATCATTCACAATCTAAATCCGAACAAAGCACACGGTTGGGTTGAAATTTCAGTAAGAATGATAAAAATGTGCGATTTTTCATTGATTATACCACTAAGACTAATTTTTGAAAACTGTCTGCGTCAAGGGATCTTCCCTGAAACCTGAAAACGAGCGAATGTCGTACCTGTCCATAAGAAAAATGGAAAAATTTTGAAGGACAATTATCGTCCTATTTCTCTTCTTCCAATCTTCAGCAAAATTCTGGAGAAGCTCATACATGATTCTTTGTATTCATACTTGATCAAAGAAAATGTATTAAATCCCAACCAATCAGGGCTTCGTCCAGTAGGTGACTCAGCAATAAATCAACTACTTGCCATAAATTATTCTGTCTTCGAAAGCCTTTGACTGCAACCCCACTCTAGAAGTTTGCTCTATCTATCTTGATATTTCTAAAGCGGTTGACAGGGGATGGCATAAGGGTCTTATTTATAAGCTGAGAAGATGAGATATATCGGGAAACCTACTGTTACTTCTTCAAAGTTCCTTGTCAAATAGGAAGCAAAGGACTGTTTTGAATGGCCAATCGTCTGGCTGGGGAAATATCTCTGCTGGCGTTCCACAAGGTTCGATCTTAGGCCCCCTCTTTTTCTTGATATATATCAATGATTTGACGCATAATTTGAAGTGCAGTGTAAAACTATTTGCAGATGACACATCACTCTTCACTATCGTTAAGGATTCAAATTCAGCTGCAAGTGACATGAACCATGACCTAGATCTCATTAAATTATGGGCACACAAGTGGAGGATGTCCTTCAACCCGGATCCTAGAAAGTAGGCTGTTGAGTTAATCTTTTCAACGAAAAATGTCAAAATTGATGATCCTGTTCTCCTGTTTAATGGCTTACCCGTAACGAAGGTGGATGAACATAAACATTTAGGTATAATACTAGACTCCAAGCTTTCGTTCTCTGCTCCTATACACACGGCGATAATTAAGTCGATAAAAGTGATTGGAATGTTGAAGTTTCTGTCTAAATATCTCTCTAGAAACACCTTGAACGAATTGTATAAACTATACGTAAGATCCCACTTAGATTACGGTAATGTAATTTATCATGTGCCTCAAAGAGAGGATGTCTCCGAAAGTTATCTTATGGGAAAACTCGAATCAGTACAATATTCTGCTGCACTAGCAGTGACAGGAACCTGGAGAGGAACATCTCGGGAAAGGCTGTACAATGAACTTGGATAGGAAAGGAATCGTTAAGCTCGAGAAGATGGAGTAGACGTCTACTCCTTTTTTATAAATTTATCAACAGCTTAACTCCTGATTACACACGAGACCCCATTCCACCGCTGCATGAGCAAACTATATTTTTCGAAGCCAGCCAATAGTAGAGCAAATAAGGGCAATTATCGGTCAGTAAAAAAGGCCCTCGAACACTTCGATCAGCAGAGCTTTCCCTACTCGAAATCCCAAGAGTTAGAACTGAGTCTTTTGGTAAGAAAGCATTTGAATATGCTGCACCTTATTCATGGAACTCTTTGCCTCTCCATATCAGACAATCTAAGGACATTGCTATTTTCAAGAAGGCAGTAAAAACCTATTATTTTGAACAAGCATTTAATGTTTAGTTTTTGACTCACGTGTACAAAGTACAAGTGGAGTCTATAGGATGATAGGGAAATTTCGTGTCTCCTGTGATAATTGTGTATTGTTGTTNAGGGTTATTATTATTCAGAACGGACAAATTCAGATCTAGTTTTTATCCCGACTGTTTATCTGAGCGGAACAAACTTGATCCTGTGATAAGGGCATCCCCCACAGTTAGCGTCCTTAAAAAGAACTTATTTTCGCAAATCAGGCCCCCTGCTAACTCAGTGTACAGTATTCACAATCGCATATTTAACTAAATTGAGGGTTGGTCTGAGCAATCTCAATTTTCACAAATTTAAACACAATTTTAAAGATACAATCTACCCAATGTGTCCAGTTAATGATGGCATAGAAGATACGGAGCACTTTTTGCTGCTTTGCAATTCTTTTAGAGAGCTTATACGTAATCTTCTCGCTGGTGCCAACGATGTGCTTCAAACGTATGGGTATTCCGAAGCTCCAGTGAACAATATTTTGCAGCTTCTATTATACGGAGATGAAAACTTGCCTTTGGAGGCAAATACATTAATATTGAACTTAACAATTAAGTTTATTTTAGAAACAAAACGCCTCAATTAATTTATCCATTTCCACGCGAATACCCCTCATATCCCAACACTCTATTTGTTTAGCGTTTCTTTTTTCTTTGTAATTACATAACTGGTGTCCCAAAAAACTGTATACAAGTTTGAAAAATTCTGACGCGAAGAGTTTGCAACCAATTACCCAAAGCAAATTTTTATTTTAACCCTCCTAACCCTCAATGGCTAAATTAAATTTTGATATTTTTCTTACCATATTCAGTAACTTGGGTTGTAGAGCTATAAATCAACAAACGCAATATTTACTCTTACGCCCAAACCAGAGCCTAAATTTTTTTTTTTTTTATATATTCCATTAAAAAGTTACAATACATATTGCGAGCTACACTACTAACAAAATTACAATACAATACTACTTGAACGATACCTCGAGGAGCAAAAGGCTGTGACTACCCCGAGGCCATTTAACATAGAGATAGAGATAAAAACTACTATACTACTAAAGTCTATCTCGAATTACATGACACAAGCAAAGTCTGCGATCAAAAACAAATTTGTGTTTGGAAGGGTAATTAGGCATTGTCGCAAGTTTTGCGTGTCATCTAACTCGAGATAAACGTTAAAAATACACGACTAAAACAAAACAAATAGATAGAAATGGGACATGGTGGATGTGGTTGAGTAGCTTATGACGGAGTTTGAAAATTTTCTAATCAAACCGACCAGATTTTTGGATGAATTGTAGAGTTAGCAGGAGTATATTTCTATTAAGTTCGTTTGGAAGATTTTTATCACCATACAATAAAATCTGCATCAGAGCGTTATTTGGGAGATTGGTATGTCCGAAAGGTCGTAATAAAGCAAAAACTCCAGCGAGAAGATCTCTACGTTGTGCTGCAAAGGAAGGGCAAAGCAACAAAAAGTGTTCTGTATCCTCGATACCATCGTTCGTAGGGCACATTGGGTTTATGGTGTCTCTAAAATTGTGCTTGAATTTGTGAAAGTTTAATTTGCTGAGACCAATCCTGAGTTGGGTGAGGTAGGATAAACCTTTTGGGTCATGAATTCCAAATATAGATCTTACAGGGGGTCTGATTATTGATAGAAGCTTGCTCTTAAAAGTAGCAACAGATGGTGCAAGTCTGATCTCAGGATCAAGTTCATTCCATTCAGATACGCATTGAGGATAGAAGCTAGATTTAAATTTTTCTGTTCTGGCCTTTATTCGCCCAATGACATCCTGCTTGCGAAGAGAATAAAGCGCCTGTTGAAGTGGTGGGATTGGATCCTTAGTATAAACGGGAGTTAGATTATTCATGATCTTGTATAACAAAGTAAGACGTCTGCTCCATCTACGGCAACTTAGTGATTCCCAGCCAAGCTCTGTGTACAGCTTTTCCCGCGATGTTCCTCTCCATGCTCCCGTAATAGCTCGCGCAGCAGAATATTGAACAGACTCTAATTTTTCCATTAAGCTTGGTAAAATGATGCTACCACTGAATTCACATACTTTTTCCGGAATGTGGTAGATAACATCCCCGTAGTCAAGATGTGGTCGCACATAGAGCTTATATAACTCGTTTAGGGTATGCCTAGGCAAATATTTGGAGAGATATTTCAGCAAGCCAATACCCTTTCTTGTTTTGGAGATAGCTGATTTGATATGAGCAGAAAAAGACAAGGTTGAATCTAATATGATTCCTAAATGTTTATGTTCAGCTACATTCATTACTGGTATGTTGTTAAAGAGAATTTCTGGATGATCAGCTTCAATCTTTTTCCTTGAAAATATTACTTCCACAGCTTGTTTTTGTGGGTCAGGATTAAACGACATCCTCCAGTCATGAGCCCACTGTCTTATCAAATCCAAGTCATGGTTCATGTCATTGGCAGCTGAATTAGCATCTTGGACGACCGTAAATAATGACGTATCATCAGCGAAGAGCTTAACATTGCACTTCAAGTCTTCGGTTAGGTCATTTATATACACAAGGAAGAATAAGGGTCCTAGAATAGAGCCCTGGGGTACTCCTGCCGAAATATCTCCCCAAGAAGAACTCTGCCCATTCAAAACAGTTCGCTGCTTTCTATCCTTAAGAAAACTTTTGACAAGAGAAAGAAGATTTCCTGAGACGCCACATCGTTTTAATTTATAAATAAGGCCGTCATGCCACACCCTGTCAAATGCTTTGGAAATATCAAGATACACAGAGCGAACATCAAGAGGAGGGTTACAATCAAATGCTTTAAAAATTGTGTGCGTTATGGAGATTAACTGGTTGACTGTTGAGTCACCTGGACGAAAACCTGATTGATTTGGGTTAAGTAATTCAGATGACACAAGATGTGAATATAGAGAATCGTAAATGAGTTTTTCAAGTATTTTCCCAAAGATTGGAAGAAGTGAAATTGGACGGTAGTTTCCCTTCAGATTTTTCTCATTCTTTTTGTGAACAGGCACAACGTTTGCATGCTTCCATATTTGGGGAAATAGACCACACCTGAGGCAATTTGTAAATATTATCTTTAATGGAGCAACTAATGCAGTATCACTTAATTTTATCATTCTCACAGATATTTCATCCCATCCATGTGCTTTATTAGGATTCAGTGATCGAATGATTTTTAGTATCTTTTCTTCAGAGATAACAAAGGAATTTATCAGGGTAGAAGCTACTGGGATATGTCCTGGAATTACACTGCCTGTGTCAATCGTCGTACACTGAAGTATGAAATAATCGTTGAATAATTGTGCCTTTTCAGCAAAATCAGTCACAAACAGCCCATTCTCTAGAAGTGGTGGTATTATTGGAATCTTAGCCTTGTTTAGAACGGTATTGATCAAGGACCAATACGTTTTGCTAGGGGTTCCAGGGCTAGCTAAGGTTTTCTCTGCCTTCAGAAAGTATTTCCGTTTTGCATCCTCAATCATTCTTGAACCTTCAGCTATCATATTTTGTATCCCCTCAAGCTTGTCGTCTGGTTGACCATTCCTTACGAAGCTTTTATAAGCACGACTCTTTTTCCTTAGAAAGTTTTTAACAGTTTGCGATATCCAGGGTGCTTCACGAGGTCTGATCGTTTTAACTTTGTTAGGAATGAAGTTGGAATAAATGTTCAAAAGTACTTCATTTAGCAATTTGACCTGTTCATTGGGGCATGTTATATTGTCGAGATGCTCTCTCCAACTAAACATTTCAATACTCTTCATAATGGCCACAAAGTCTGCCTTGTCATAGTACCAAATTCTACGGGTGTGAGGAGGTAGTGTTATATTTGAAACTGATAATTTCCCATGAACAATTTGATGATGACACTGTTCATGCAGAGACGGATGAACACCAGATTCAATAAAGAGGTTAGGCTGATTGGTAAAAATTAAGTCAATACAAGATTTAGAATCGCCCATTAAATGAGTTGGTTCTGAGATTAGTTGATGAAGGCCAAGTTCAGAAGAAATCGGCTCAAATAGTTTTCCTTCATTATTTTCAATATCATTTTCCCACCATTGAGTTGAGCGACAGTTGAAGTCGCCGGTGATAATAACGCAGAAAGGATTCTCAGCATGTATCTTGGATAGCAATAACTCGAAATTTATTGTGAAGTTATCAAACTCACTCTCGTCTTGGCTTGGACTTCGATAAATTACGGAGAAAAAATACTTTTTCCTGTCTACTTGAATCTCAGAAACAACACATTCAGGGAGAGTTACCAAATCAGAACGATTTTTTGAAGCAAGGGAGTCTTTGACATAAAGCCCAACGCCGCCCCTTTTCACATTCTGAGGATGGTTGCTTTTATAAAACGTATAGCCCTCTAATGCTAGCCTATCTTCATTGGTAGTGGTGTCAAGGTGGGTTTCAACGATGCCAAGCAGGTCATAATTATACACTGAGTTGTAAGCCTCCAGGAGAGAGACTCGCAAAAAGTCATGCGCAATAATGCTATTTAAATTCCAAGTACAGAAATCCAGTGTTTCAGGACCAGGGTTTATTTCTATATCACCACTAAGCAGAATCGTCCTGAAAACAACCCATTGCGTATGAAGTGTATAGCAAGTTATGCATCCAGTGTAAAAATACGCATATAGAAAGAGGAATTGCTTGACAGCTGAACGCTTATGATGAACAAGACCAATGATAGCGCGCGGAATACGCTTGAAAAGTTCAACAGTCGTGTAAATTACTATCTTCGCAAGGCGATGCACGCGAGCAAACAAAGGCAAGAAACATAGTTGTGCTGCCACAGAGTGCACTGCAAGGAAATGTATTGTTAGTGCCAAGGGTAAGACAATGATCGAAATTGCAATAAAACAACAACAAAACCAGNCACTAAGCAGAATCGTCCTGAAAACAACCCATTGCGTATGAAGTGTATAGCAAGTTATGCATCCAGTGTAAAAATACGCATATAGAAAGAGGAATTGCTTGACAGCTGAACGCTTATGATGAACAAGACCAATGATAGCGCGCGGAATACGCTTGAAAAGTTCAACAGTCGTGTAAATTACTATCTTCGCAAGGCGATGCACGCGAGCAAACAAAGGCAAGAAACATAGTTGTGCTGCCACAGAGTGCACTGCAAGGAAATGTATTGTTAGTGCCAAGGGTAAGACAATGATCGAAATTGCAATAAAACAACAACAAAACCAGTAAAGCTTAAAGACGTGAACAAGAACCGAGAATGGCCGAATATTGTAGAGCCCTAAGGCAAGAAACCCTAAAGCATGGCATCCCTCGATATTCTCAGCAAACAATTTGCTACTGATTTTAATTGAACAAAACTAATTCTAAGACTTTCCTTGACAAATTGTATCACTGCTTCTTATTGTGCAAGGAATTTCTTTGCCTTTACTACAATGAACCAGTTATTGTTAAAATTACAATTTTTAAGTAAAGTAAAAGTAAAGAAATCTCTTGATTAATGATATTGTAATATGACTGTCCCTTGAGAATGTCTTCCTCTCGGTTTCTAACAATAATAATCACCAGGCATATCAGATTTAGCCTGCGTGCAGACTCAACTGGTTTTTACAAAATTGAAATTGAGTTTTGTAAAAAACCAGTCGAGTCTGCACGCAGGCTAATCAGATTTGGATGTCCAGGGCCGACATGCTTCTGCCTTGCCTGGAATCGTTAGCTCTTCTCTACTGGAAGCTCTGGTTTGGGCCTAAGAAGAAATTACCAAGTTACCGAAAATTATCAGAAAAATATCCAAATTTAATTTATCCATTGGGGGTGAACATATAAATAGCTTTGGGGTAATTTGACGAAAACTCTTGCCGTCAGAATTTTTCAAACTTGTATACAGTTTTTTGGGACACCCGGTAGTTTGAGGTAGCTTGCAACGAAATGATCAATTTTGTGAACCATAACATTTGGGTTTAAATTTTGACTCTAGATAAATTTGCAATTATTTGATTGCCAGCTACCTTAACTTGTAGCTTAACTTATAGTTGGTCTCTTGTTTGTTTATGTTTTGTTCTCTCGTCGTCTCTTTGCATGTTGTTCTCGTATTGTTTTTTGTTTCATGTTATGGCCATAGGGCAGTTCATGCCTTTTTGTTCCCCATGGTATTGTCCCTGTAGTGTTGTATACCGGTTGTCTCGAAAAAAAGTACCCACTTTTGACTGGAAAAAGGAACGAAACGATAAAATGTCGTGACTTTTCGATTGCACAGCTAAATTTTTTAATCTTCAACTTGAATGCACGTACCTTGCATTGATAAATCGTCCACCAAACATCGGAGATACGAGCTCTCAAAGTCAAAATTTTGAGTGCACTTGAAACCAGAGGTTTTGAGAAAGGGCCTAACCATTTTTTGACTTCATGGGCATTTTCCAAAGGAATGTTCAACCTTTTTTCTTTTAGTTTTACTTTTGAAAAGAATTCTACTTTGAAATGTTTCAATTGTTCTTGAAAGAACTTTTCTTTTGAGGAAAAAATCGTTCCTTGCATTCCATTGAAAAGTTATTTGCATCAAAGAAGAGGGAGCGGAGTGCATGCACGCTTATTTTTTAGATGTGGCACGAGTTCATTATTCTCGCCACATTGTTCTTGTATTTGTTTAATTAGGGTCATGGCTAAGCGTTTATGATTCTTTTCAAAAGCAAAGACTTAAAATAACAATTTAAAATTCCTTTGGAAAATGCCCTTGGAATAAAAAAATTGGTTAGGCCGTTTCTCAAAACCTCTGGTTTCAAGTGCAATCAAAATTTTTACTTTGGGGGCTCGTATCTCCGATGTTTGGTGGACGATTTATCAATGCAAGGTACGTGCATTTAAGTTGAAGATTAAAAAATTTAGCTGTGCAATCGGAAAGTCCTGATATCTTATCGTTTTGCTCCTTTTTCCAATCAAAAGGGGGTACTTTTTTGAGACACCCGGTAGTTGTATAGTAATGAGAAAGTATAGTAGGATTTAACATGTATTGTAAATTTTTATCTGAATATAAAAAAAAAAAAGCTTCATTAAAATAATGAAAAAAACGAATGTTTTGTATTGATAAAACTATGGCTCAATTTGTGCAAGCACCAAGCAGCCGTTCGTGCAAAGGATCATAACTAATCCATTTCTATATTTCCAAGCTGTTTCGAAGAGTGTTCTAGTTGTCCTGTTTAGGCTGATTCAAGACTAAGAACTTTCAAGACATTGCTTGTAATGCCAAAACTTAGACAATTGAACATTCAAAATAACTCTGCGTCAAATGCATGCTTAAGAGTGCGCGAAAAGAGTGTATCATTTTCTTTAGCACTAGTATATTTGGTAGAATCCAAACTCGACAAGAAAGATTCAGTTCTTTTAATTTTCGTAGGACAGACTTGGCTGTTTTTGTCTTAATGAAGTACGATTGATTCTCCCAAGTCATAACTGGAAGGCCTCAAAGTTTGATATATCTACTATATGTAAGCAAGAATAGGAAACGAGTATGATGATTTGATTTTATGCCGCCCTCAATTCATTATTTATTTGAAGTGTACTCATCTGTAGAAAGTTTTTGGAAACCCGATAGTCCTTCACAAGGCAATTACAACTGATGTTATTTTAAGCCTTTGCAGCTATCGTTGGTAATAGACCTTTTTACTTGCCAGAAAAGAGGCTTGGATCGAGCGTCAAAATCTGGTAAAGTTTGAGGAAGAAAACAAAAGCAGGACCCCCGTTCTCTATAGAAACACTGCTAGCTGTGGCAAGAAGTTGCTTCGGATCTTGGAACACTTTTCAGAGAGTTAATCAACAATAAATTTACTAAAATAATGAGTTAAGAACGGTTCAGTTTATACAGAGGCGAGTTTTGTTCGCCTTTTGGCCTTATTTCTCGTTGTTTTCGTTCATTAGCTGATTTTGTTATGCAGCTGTCTAGGCCTATTACTTATTTAATCAAAACACAGTGATCTTTCAGCAAACCTTTTCTATCGTTTAAGTACTTTGAGGCCTTCGTCTGACATGTTTTTCCCGAATTCATCGATAGGTCTATGCATTTGTATGTGTTTCCTCCTCTACGTTTTGTCGAAACAACGGTTGAAAACAGCGAACTTCGATTCGCAAACTCGCAAAATGAAACCCTTGCATGCTCGCACTTTTGTTCAGCAACAGTTACAGGGCTTCCAGGACAAAATCAGATAACAATGAACGAAAACAAGGAGAAACAAGGCCAAATGGCGAACAAAACTTGCCTCTGTATAAACTGAACCATTCATAACTCATTCTGAGTAAAGTTATTTCTGCGATCCGAAAGAATTTCATGCCGCAACTAGCAGTGTTTCTACTGAGAACGGGGGTCATGGTTTTGTTTTACTTCACAAAATTTACCAGATTTGGACGCTCGATCTAAGCCTCTTTTCTGGCAAGTAAAAAGGTCTATTGTCAGTAAAAGTTTGTCATCCTCGTTGCTAACCACAGGCTTTTCGGCACATATGATTTTTACTGCACATCAGTTTTATCAACATGTTTAATCAATATTAGTTTTTGCAACTGGGTTAAAAAGTATCTTTTTAGGCCATTAACCCTCGGGTGGGTCAAAGATACCCTGGTTTTTTATACATTCTCATAAAAATACCAACATTGACAAACTACAATTACTATACCGAAAGGAGCATGGTAGTACTTATCAACCCTGTGGCAATTACACAAAAATACAAGTAGGAAATTAATGAAATATTACAAGTACGAATTGAACGAGAAAAAGTAAGTGCTAATGTATGGGAGGTTGCAGCGATGGAACATTTAGAAGCGTTCTGTAGCATGAATGAACTTTCTTGGTTGCCTCGAGAAGTTTCTTATTGATGTCAATGGTTAACCTTTCGTCGCCATACATTTGAGAAAAACTTCATTTGAAAGAGAGGGAACACCACGAGGTAGCAATAGCACATTTACACTATTGAGAAGATCAGATCTAGGCCCATTAGACCAATGACAAAGCAGCGGG
This sequence comes from Aurelia aurita, assembly GCA_004194415.1. Classification (NCBI taxonomy): domain Eukaryota; kingdom Metazoa; phylum Cnidaria; class Scyphozoa; order Semaeostomeae; family Ulmaridae; genus Aurelia; species Aurelia aurita. The sequence continues at coordinate 202,231 of REGM01000214.1, read as the reverse complement.
TAGTGTTCCGTGTCTTCTGCCCCATCATTGGCGGGACACAAACGGTGGACTGTATCTCTAAAGTTATGCATAAATTTATGAAAATTTGGTTTACTGAGTCCTACTCGTAATTAAGTGAGAATACCTTTTGGATCATGAATACCGTACACTAGTTTAGGAGCAGGTCGAATAAATTTCGACAATTTTGTTTCAGAAATGCTCAGTGAGGGTGATAATATAATATCTGGATCAAGCGTGTTCCGTCCACAGAGACAGTCGGGATAAAAGCTAGTCTTGAATCTCGTCGTTCTTGCCTTTGTCTGCCCAATTATATCTACTTTACGAAATAGTACGTAACTTGTGGTAGTATGTTATATGTTGTAGTATGTTGTATGTTGTGTAATCCGGGGTAATATTGTTGACAATCTTATAAAAAAGTAAAAGGCGTCTGCTCCAACGTGATTCCCAACCAAGTCCCTTGTAGAGTTTTTCACGAGATGTTCCTTTCCATGCACCAGTTACTGCAAGTGCAGCAGAATATTGAACTAGAATGGAATAAAGTTTTATTTTGCTATAGCAGTAAAGTTGGGTAAATAAAGGCAAGAAACAAGGTGTCGGGTAACAAGAGAATCGCGTAATAACCTGGATAATCAAAGTTAGCGGCATCAGTGGTATATAGATTATGATAAAGATGCAGCAGAACAGATACATTTTCAGCACGAGAGAAGATATTTTGAAGCGACTTATCTGTTTAACGACTTTCCTACAACAACCTAGGGAGGAACGGAAAATACCTATAGCCGCTCGCCATTGATTGATATCAACCAGCATCGAGCGCTTGGGGTCTTCTCACGAGTGCAAAGCAAATTGTGCTAGTTTTGAAACACGAAATGCTGGACACCCCATACATTAGTATACGCATAAATAGGTAAAACAAATTTAACACAGTAAATAACAAACGAAGATACCCTGGTCCAAACCATAGGTGGAAAAAATAGCGGACCACGGCACTAATGGTCTCAGAAATTTTTTCACGTCTCTAGAAAGAGAGACAAGATGAGTGAAAAGAAGTAAGGAAAAGAATAACGGAAAAAAGCTAGAAAGAAAGCGAAAATTGACAATTAAATGTTAATCTTCTAAATCTGTCCTATGTATTTTATATCTGATTCTCGCAGAATTTTTTTGAAGACTTCTAGGTCCCAGAAGTTAAACTATTTTTCCCACCCTTGGTTGAAACTATTCTGAGACCTGTTTCAAAACTTATCCGCTTTGAAGTGGGTAGTGGGAACGCAACATACCTATGGAAAACTTTTAGGCGTTTTTATTTTGACCCAGGCCAGTAGAAAAACAGCCTTATTTTTTCTTCGTATCCTTCACTTTCAGAACCTGGTGACCAGTCAATTCATTGCGAAGGATGCAAATCAGACAGTTACTGATCTAAAAAAGGCCCTTAATAAATATTTCATCCCTGTTCCTGTAATACTAAAGAACTTGGAAGCAATGTTAAAGTCAGTTGTGAAGGATCTGGGTATCAGTGGTAATACGTTAAAGGGGAGCGATTTCAACTTGAAGACCATGGCAACTGCAGCAGTTAAATATGACAAGATCAGGTTAGTCTTGTTAGGTTTGCTCTTTTAAAGCTAAAACAAATATAAGCATTAGATTGAAAAATTGGTCAGTCCTCAAACTAACTGCACAAACGGGAATTTGAAGGTCGAGGTTCTAATTCAATTTGAATGATTCTGTAAACCCTGATCCTGTATTTTATGATGAAAGCTATCTCCAACAAATTTTAGACTTTTAATTTTTCACTGTTGACAGTAGAATTTTTAAGATAGAGTAGTTGAATACTACCTATTTGTATTGATAGTTCTTTTACTTTTAAAACCAACAATTTTTTATCTGGATCGATATTAGCATTTTGAACGACCAATACAATGTTCGATTAGCAATTATCTTAGAATTTACTTTTGTTCGTAGATGGTGGACTACAATTGGTATACATTTATGGCATTTGCTGCTTGTCCTGACAGTGTTGTATGGTGCTTGGAAAGAGAGAAGAGTCTTTATACCAATGTATGATTCATTTCTGTTGTTTATGAAACACGTAGAAGGTGTATGCTTCCTAAGAAAACTTTTTTGGTTGATTTGGTAGGCTCAGAACCATGCTTTCTATGTCTCTCATTCAGAGTGTACGTACCGGGTGACCCAAAAAAAGCTTCTGAAGCTAGATCGAGCCTAGCTTCCTGAAAGCAAATGGTATGAGCACAGACAAGGTATCAGCATGTAGCTGAAGGGCTTAGCTATCCTTTAAGATGTTGTTTGGTCAGTTTAAGCTATGACTGCCCTCCGAAAAACAAGTTTCAAAAATATGGTGATTTATTCAATTCTCATAATCTCCCCTCCTTTTCCAGTCCATCTTTTGGAAGATGTGAAAAAAATCCGAATTCCAAATTTGCAAGGGAGCATGAAATTTGAATATGGAGCAGTAATCAGTCATTTTGCAAACAATAGATTTCCCCAGACGACTTCAAAGCCATCTCCATGTTAAGTTTTGACAAGATGTTGACTGGAAGAGTATGGCGATTATTTCACTCTAAATGAGAAATACAGGATTCGGACTTTTCTTTTAATTTGGTTTTTCGAAGGGTAATCATAGTTTAAAATGACCGTGCAGTACATCAAAAGATAGCCAAGCCTTTCAACCAACCGGTGATACAAAGTATTTGTAAGTAACTTTTGATTTCAGAGAGCTGGTAATGATCTAGCTCGTGAAGTTTTTTTGGGTCATCCGGTATTTGAAATCATTTGTTTTTAGTTTTTAGGCAATCCACATAAAACGGTCAATAGAACAGAGAAGCGAATCATTCGAGTGGATAAAATGCATCAAGCGGAAATATATTTGAAAAAGCTGACTTTACTGTTAAAAAGACAATTTATCTTGAGATTTTGAAAAGCTCTCAATTCGTAGGTTTTTCGTATCTTGAAATAAATCGTTTCCTTCCAGTCCAATTGTGCACCAAGAGTTTGATTGAGAATATTTTCGAATCTAGATTTCCCTGCCACAGACAGTGGTATTGCAAAGGATGATAAAAACGGGGGAATCGGCCTTACCTTGCGTTTGGTGTTTCTTCGCAGTGTGTGTTTGACCAAAATTGTGTGTCAGCGTGTGTCGGCTAATCAAGATTTGGTTCCTACCTTGGTTCCTATACTTCGTAGCAGCCTATTGTTGTGATACAATACCTGCAATCATTTTCAAATAGACATTTTGTTAAATTTTTCTAGATTTACGCGCTTAAAACAGTCTATTGTTTTGGAAGATCTGGGCGCGTGCATAAGCATAGCCAAAGCAAAACACCGTGTTTTGTTGTTTCCTTCATATTATGTAAAAGCCCACTCCATTTTGCCATATGTTTGCCCTCTAGGTGCACTTTAAATTTTGTTCTCAAGAGTTCCTTAGTTCTAAGATATAGTAGCTACAAGTGGCGCTGAAAATAGCTTTATAACCAGGAGAATTGCTATAAAAATGTTTATGTGAGCTTTGGGGAGGCAGAGAGTTGATGCTTAGGGTACATCGTTGTAACCTTTGTTATTGCAGAGGTCAATATTAAATTCCACTCCTTTAAGATTTGATACAGACTCCCCCGTCAGTTTAAGGAAACCTTCCTATTATGCGTACTATACAGTTGGTTCCCGCATATAAGAAACTCAAGATTTTAAGTCAGGCTGTCTCGCTTCTTATATGTAAGAAAATATCTTTGAATGAGGCTGGCAGATTTCTTATATGTCCAATAAGAAACTTTTCTTTCATACGGAATGCTTTCCTCTGTCAGATAGTACTTTTCAAATACTTGGACCACACTGAATGTGGTAAATGCAATAAATTCAGGATAAATTTAGTCTGAAGAATTAAAGGTCTAAAGATCTAAATAATTATAAATTATTTCATGTGTTAAAATATCAAGTGTGAACAATTGGGAAACAATTTTAACATTGCAATAAAAACCAATTTCTATATTTTAACCATTTATAAGAATTTAAAAAAAACTCAGGCTGTCTAGTTTCCTATAAAGGAGAAAATATTCCCTAGGATGGCAGGCCGCAGTTTCTTATGTGTCCGTTTCTTATATGCGGGGACCTACTGAATAACTAAATTTTCTCTTGCAGCATTACGATAGAGGCAATATTCTCACTACTTTTTCTGATGTCAAGTATTGGTATAGAAGTTCCACTTAGTGTGGTAAGCATGCATAGTTTACAACAAAGTGGTATACATTGTATACAAACAAGGGTTCTTGTTTGCAGTTGTACCATCCTCAAATATGTTGTGCGTAAAGTCTTTCCTCGACAGGCCGCTACAAAACAGAATTTATGTGAGGGTCCCGTAAATTGACGCCGTTCTGTTGGTTTCATTCAGTTTTCATGTCAACTGCTAGTCAAATTTCAAAGCGTTTTCCTGATCAATTCGCTCCAATTGTTGTAGATGTTTTAATCTTTTGTAATACTGAGACCCGTCTGTTGTTTAATTATATCTGGAACATTTATATAGATATTATTTAGATCCATGTAGTGCAATAAGAAACCAACTTGCAGCAATATTTTAGGTGCAGATTTTACGTATTTTGCAATTTCTGAGATACTCTTTCCACTTGTGCTTGCTGAAGAGCTGCGTTTGTTTCTTATAAAAGATGATGTCAAAAACTCTTCCAATTGGCTGTCAAAGAATTGGCTCTTTTAAAAGATTTTCCTAGACATTCACAGTGAGGACCAGATGGCCTTGAGTCCTTTCCCGCTTGATTTTTATTAAAAAGTGATTTTCTACTAATTTTTACAATTCTATTCTGCACACTTGGGTCGCATTTATCTCACCCGTTATAAATACCTTGTATTTTGTTTACTTTGCAGGGATCTGCAGATCTATGTGTTAATCCGAAAGCTGCAATCAATCAATACATTGACAACCCATTATACAGAGGTGAGATTTTGATATTGCTATTGGTTATCTCAAGGGCAAGGAGGAACAGCCATCTCCGTGGTCAAAACATACGAGTCAAAATGTTGCGAGCAGTTTTACAGGATCTTAGTTCTTTCTTTGTTGCCGGGAGACCCCAAAAAAAGTGAACCAAGCAAGCTGTTATGTAGATCAAGTGAGCGACCAACAGTGATTCTAAAATTGTATTACAGGTGAATAACGTGCCTAAACTGCCATTAGTTTTGCCATTTTCCAGTATCACAAATTTGTGATAATAAGGATTTAGTGAAACACGAAAAGTCGAAAATCATCAATAGCATTTGAATTATTTCTGTCTGCCGATTTTTCTATTTTCTAAAACAGGTATGATAAATTTAGTAAGCTCAGGAGGAGCCTCCTAGGCTGAAAAGTTTCCTTTGTGGTATTTTTATCATCAATCTCATTTTCTAGAGGTTGAGAATTACTACTTGGATTGCTTTAACGGAACTGGCAACCCGTTGCTGAAGGTAAGCTGAAATGTTTATCTTATACCGGTTGAGTCAGAAAAAGCAATTCCCGTTTGAAACCTGGATATCGAGGCGACAATATTGGTAATTGCTGCGAAGCGTAGCTAAGCAGCCATTTAGATGAGATACATTGCCAAATCAAGGACGGGCGGGCGTCGGGCGAAAGATGAAGAGAACAAAAGAACTAAGGACAATAGGCAGATTATGGAAAGAAAAAGTGAATCACCTCTTGTGGTTTGTGGTGATAAACAGTGAATTGCCCATTGTGGCAACAAAAGCTACTACTGCAAAACCACCCACTGAAACAAACAGCAAATTAAATTAATCTAATGGGTCAGGGAGCTCAATTAGTTTTGATAATATTTCTCAAGGCTCTTTCTTCAGTAATGCACAAAATGATAATGATGCACCATTCATTCCTTTGCATACATCACTTGAGAATGTCTCTACAAATAACAACAATACAATTTTCATGGTATCTATTATTCACAATGCCAACTCAGGGTTTTATGTATTTGATTCTCATGCTAGAAACTCATTTGGCATGCCGGTTATAAATGGCAAGACAGTGCTGTTAAATTTAAGAAACACATTTTCCTTACAAAATTATCTGCGCTTGTTAGCCACTGCACTGAATGCTACTTTCTTTGAAGTGGTTTCTGTCACATTTCATAATCTGAATTCTTCAGAGTCACAGGAATTTACCCCATTAATATTTTTTTTTCATATTTCAATATTTATATATTTATTAATCCAAGAACAAGGAAAATTTCCACTGAGAGCTATATTGAAAGTGAACAGCAACACAAACTCAAAAAATTACGTCAATTTGTGGCCAGCAAACGCAAAAACGAAAGTGAATCTGAAAGACAGGAGCGACTTGCAAAATTCAACAGCATAAAACCATAAAATATCCACTTGTATTTCTGTGTTCATCTTTTTGGCGCGATCTGCAGGGAAAGTTTGCTCTTCGCTTAGCAATAGTATGTGAAATTTGATTTTAAGTAGCTACAAGGTTCCTAGCAACTGTCATATTTGAGGTCGCACCAAAGCTCCTCTGCCACAAAGTGGATACGTTCTGGCGTTTCTGTAACTCGAAAATAACTTCGTATGCATGTGTTTTACATGTCAACTGTATTATACCACATTGCAACCAGTATACCTCAATGTTCCTGCTTACCAGAAACTATTTTGACTTTTGCGTCTATACAAAATTAAAGCCACAAAGACAGACGCAGCACTTCACTTAACAAGGTTAACAGCTAGTTATATTTTCTAATAGTGAACATGTTCAAATAGGTTTAAATTTTACCTGACTGAAATCGGCCTCTGCGCTCTGAATTATGAGGGAGTTTTTCAAGAAAGCCCCTCCAAGAAACCTTCAAAAACGGCATAAAATCACGACCAAATTTCCGTCATATTTCTGCCTTACAGCAATGACTTGTAGATGCTTTCGCACGTGTTATCCCTTTGGGAGGATGAACGTGCCATCACTGGGAACATATAACAACATTATTCTCTGAGATTTTATCCTCCCAAGAGGATAACACGTGCTAAAGCATGTGCAAGTCATTGCTGTAAAGCAGAAATATTTGGAAAATTTGCTCCTGATTTTAGGCCTGTTTTGAAGGTTTCTTGAGGGGGCTTTCTCCACAGGGGCTCCAGGCCAGGCCCTTAGCAAGCTCACTAGTTTTCGTTTCTTTGCTTCCCTGTGATCCGGATTATGAAAACAACACCTGTGTAATTCGAGATCCGGCTACGTCATCGTTGCGGTCGAGCTGTTGTCGTTACAATTAGAAGGAAATGAGAAGGGATGAAACTCCGATGAGCGGCCTCAGAGGTGGCCCTAGAACTTCGATGAATTTCTGATGTTAGAGAAGCGCTTTCGATTTACTTTGTACGATTTTACACAGACCATAGATGTATTTATCAATATTTGTAAAGTTTCTTTCAAAATTCGTTTTGTGTATGAAGAAAAAGAAGAAGATTCTCTCCGTGTGGTTTTGCGAGCAAATGAAGCGAGGTCAGGTGTTTGCTATTGGCACAGAAGCTTCAGAGGACACGGATTAAGTACGGTTGATTGACATTTTTGACCTTGCGTTCTTTGTTCGCAAGGTACAGAAAATGACCTTCTCTGCTCTTCAAGCATGATAGAGAGACGTGCCAAGAAGTAGGCGCCCTCTCCAGCGTTCTTGATTTTCATTCTGTTAATGTCTGTATTTTGAATCTCTATATGCGTAAAGCACACTCATCTTTTCTATAAAAAACCGCTTATGAGAGCATGAAGGAGAAGCTCTACTACAAGGATCAGAGGTCTATTCTAAGTTTAGAACCTTCAAATTTGGCTGTGTGTTTTGAATAGAAAGTGTATTACCAGCCCAAATGATAGTAAGCATTAATATTCTTTATGATTTGGTTCTTTCTTATAATTCTTGGTTCAAGAAACGATAGTGAAACGATCCTCGATGAATTTTGAGAAATTATGAAATTCAATTTTATGAAAAGCTAAGAAACTCTGCAAGAAACTTTGCTGCTTTTGCTATAAGAATTGGGCACAACATTAAGAAACCCTATTATAAAGAAACTATATCCGCAATATTTTGATTATTAAACACAACTGTATCCCGAACTGTATCCACTAAAAATTGGCCTAGAACGATATCAGCAACAAAATGTTGGCAAGGGGACTCACCATTCCTTTGACCTCATATCATCGTGGGAATCCCCTGAAGCAGTAACAAACACTTAAAGGTAATGTGTCCATATATAAGGCCAGCGTATACCCAACCTGTCAACATCCATCAAATTCTCGGCAAATGATTGGTTGCTATTCAAACTGATCACATGAATAGAGAAAATTGCTGTAATGCGTGATTGAAAAGAAATTTTAATTGATCACATGCCTTGCTCTGGGAGGCCTACTTGTATGGACACATTACCTTTAACCCTGCTTCACAGATCGCATGGAGTTTCATCCCTTCTCCTTTTCTTCCTTCTCCTTTTCTTCCTTCTATTGTAACAACAACAGCTCGACCGCAACGATGACGTAGCCGATCTCGAATTACACAGGTGTGATATTTTCATAATCCGAATCACAGGGAAACAAAGAAATGAAAACTAGGGAACTTGCTAGGGGATACGCCTGGACCCCCTGTGCTTTCTCCAGAAAATCGCTCATAATTTCAGAACGGAGTGGCCGATTTTGGTCAGGTAAATTTTAAATTATATTTGAACATGTCAACCATTAAATAATGTATTTGTCAATATTATCGTTTTGATATCCAGGGAGCAGTGGCCTTTCGAACGGGGATGGTTTTTTCTGACTCACCCGGTACGTTGTTATTATACCGTGTGATTCGATAAGATTTTTCGTTTGTGAGCCAGTAGTTTGCTAACTATCTATCAGATTTACTGAAACTGATAACCATTGTGCAGATAACGTTTTAACAGCATAGCCTCCAAATCTTTAAAAACATTGCACGGATGGGTAATGCATCTTTTGTTTGACTTTATGGCATGAAGGGAACTTCAGGTAAGTTGCTATAATCCTTTATGTAAACTCTCAGATATCTTGATTATTTTCAGAATTACAGCGGTTTTCTTTTTATTGAAAGAACTCGCGAAAAGCTTTGAAAAAATTAAAATATTCGTAGATCCTAAATGGAAATATGGAAAACGGCACAATCTTCAAGAAAACTATAGTTTATGAAGGTCTATAATATGGCTGCAAGCAANAATTAATTAAAGTTTGGCTGAGAGCTGAAAGACTGAAGTATTTTTGTGATTTTTCTCGCGTTTTTATCAGCAGACAAAACATAGATAAAATCAACTTTACCAGAATTCCTTTGTTGCGAAATGGCTGCAAACGGGCCTTAAACACTTGATCAAATCGTAAAGAAACTCCTTACACAGAACAATTAAGAAAGTGCAATTTTCACGGGAAAGAGATATTGTCTGCGCATTAATTGCCAGGGCCAAAAAATCTCCTTCCTGGTAGCAAGCAAAGCACCACCTAAACCTTCCTTTGAACATTTGTACGACAATTTGCAGAAAATGTGTTGCTCCAATCTATTACTGTTTAGGGTTGTAAATATTTTCATTATAACACAAGCAAACAATAAACGGCTTTTTGTCAAATATCCGCTTTTTGATAGTCCCAGACGGTTCTTTTATAAGGGGATGGGTGAGGTACTGACATGTTCAGCTTTCCATAAATTATTTGGTGTTGGCAATGTTACACCAGATTCAACAAAAATATTGGGTGGAGCAGTTATAGCTAGGTCAATACAAGACATACCTTCCCCTCTTATATTGGTGGGTTCGTCAATCAGTTGGTATAAATTGTTAGTTTCAATCAATTCATCGAAAGAAGTTGCTTCGTCAGTTTCAATGTCTTGTGGCCACCACTGAGATGATCTATAATTAAAGTCTCCTGTCAGAATTATTGAATGAGCACTTTCTGTTCGCATTTGATTCAGCAGTGTTTGTAATTGCTCAATAAAGACCTCGAACTGTTCGCTTTTTTTACTAGGACTACGATAAATGGTGGCAAACATTATTTTTTTATTGACAGAATTGCTGATAAATCTGGAACGAAATGAGCTATTTTAGCGAAATTGAGTGTAACATCTTGGTTAGCCTTAAAAGTCTTGTAATTTATTGTTCAAATATATCATTTATAACGGGTGAGATAATCTCATAATTTTAGGTGCGTTATTTCTCTCTTGGATCAGCAATTAGCAAACATGTCATACACCTCAACAAGCGCAAAAACAGTCAAAGATTCACTTCCATGCAGACTTTGAAAATAAAGTGTTCGTTCTTGTGCCTAGCATTAACTGCAAATCAAAATTACATTTAAACAGTTTCTATATCATTAGAAGGCAATACCTGAGCTAAGAAAATCATTATTTTTCAAGTTTATTGGTTGAAAAGTAAATTGTATCAATCATTTCTGTTTGGGCCAAAACCCATGGAAGTCAATTTCAGGTAATTCTTCATCTGAGCACAAAATAATGCATTGTCGAATATAAATAGATTCTCAAAGTTAAGTTAAGCCCTCAATCAGGCAACACATTGTAGCTAGAATTTTTCAAATCCATTGGATGGTTTTGTAGTACGATTTTTATACTGTGGATACATTGTAATGACTCACCCGGTAGTATGTATATCCTTGTAAATTTCAAGTTTCTTTTAAATTGTTTAATCAGCAATACAGCAAGACGACGGTTGCTTTGAACACGATGGATACAATGGTAACTACGCTTGCAAAGGACACTGCTATTATCAGACTATTAACGAATACAAGCATTGTAAGTTATTGTTTAAATATTTCATTTATATAAATCTGCATAAAGATTAAGATTTGAGAGACTTCGAATCATTTCAGACTTCGTGCGGAATATTATAGAGATGTTGTTGCATTTGATAATTGAATATGTGAATTGAATTAAGATGGCAAATAAGCAACAGACAAACAAAGACACAAATAAACAAAGCTGCTGGCCGGGTTTCGTTCGCTACCACCGTCTTCTGGGTAAGTATCTGAATAACGCCTCATGGTTCAAACTGGCCTCTTCAAAACAGAGCTGGGTATGGATCATTTTTCATCTGTTATCAGACGTTTCGTAATAAAATGAGTGTTTGACTATGCACGTTGTTGTATCATGAGCAATTTTGTTTTTGCCACAGCCGTTCATCAGTGATTTACGCACAGCCATCAGAAAAAGCAAGGAAGATTTAGATACTCTGAAAGAAGTACTTGACTGCAAGAATATTAATCAGGTCAGTATTTATTATCACCTATTGATTTGAATTTAGTTCGCTGTTGAATACTTTAAAGTGCTTAATATTTTGATACAGATTTTACCATTAAAGGGTCTGTTTCAACCAGCATGCCTTGCACGTGCCATCTGTTAGTTGGCCTTTGTTGTCGCCATTTTCATGGCCCATGAAAATGGCGACAACAAAGGCCAACCAAGAGATGGCACGTGCAAGGCATGCTGGATGAAACAGACCCTTTAAGCTTGGTCACACTAGAGTGAAAACGCATTAGAAATGCATTGGAAAGGCGATGGGAAAAGCGTCAACATTATTTTTGCCTCAATTTGGGATTTATTTGGTGTCTATGAAGATGTCCTAACATATTTGGATGGAATCAAAAAAGTATCGGTCGGCGTTTGCCGAAATGTACAATCGTGAATAATCCACGATTCAACGAACTATATGACTTTTCGTTGTTGAAAGTTAATTTAGATGTGAAAATTTACTTCATTAAATCAATCATTTGGTTCTTATAGTTTATGGAATGCCGTTTATACAAAAATTGACATAAATCTAGTTTATGTACATAAACATAGTTTCTGTGCATAAACATAGTTTCTATGCATAAACATAGTTTCTGTGCATAAACATAGTTTCTGTGCATAAACATAGTTTCTGTGCATAAACATAGTTTCTGTGCATAAACATAGTTTCTGTGCATAAACATAGTTTCTGCGCATAAACATAGTTTCTGCGCATAAACATAGTTTATGTCAATTTTTGTGCAAACGGCATTCCATAAGGGTTATTGGAGATTTGCGTAGAAGCTATTTTTGGAACAGCTTGAAATAATACTAGATATTACAATCAAATTTTCTAGTTTAATATTGGAATTGCATCTTTCAGGAAACTGTTGATATATTTTTACATGAAAAGAATTCAAGACCAAAACTTAGTTTGATGTTTTGATGAAATCTTCTTCGGTAACTGTCCTGTTATTCTCTAATTCATTTCATCCAACCGAAAATAACTACATTTATTTAGTATCTAATTACTTTTATTTCTAAGAGTCTTTCATAACAGTAGTACTAGTCAGTTTAGCAATTTGTTCAGCAGAGGCCAATAAAATTTTTGTCTTCTGCGAAATTGTTTTGATTTGACATTGATTAAGTGGATTGAACAGCTTGGTTCGTGCAAGTTGTAGGTAGAATATATTTCACATGCTACTTGGTGATATTTGACATGTTCATAAACCAACAACTTGAGGTTTGGAATCGACACATAAAACAAATACTTATGATAGGTTGACCTGAACGAAATCTATGACTTATAACAACCAGTATTTTTTCAAATTATAAATACAAGTCTCTTTGTCAAGATTCTGCTTAATTAAAGTTACTTCAGCAATTCAATTTTGTTTTCTTGATAACAGTTATGACAGGTTCTTGTGTTTTGACGGGAGCATACAAATTTTGCCTTTTTTTCAAAAAATTTCCTGCGGCGTAAAAACCTTGCCCGGCGTTCCCCTGTTCCCACACTTTATCGGCCTCTGTTGACGAGACACCCGTACAAGCATTTTTTTTCAGAATAACAAAACCGCCTTACTTCATGCAGAATTTGTTGAAAAAAAAATCATCAATGATCTCGTAGAAACTGGTACAAACCTGTACATACTATTTATACTTTAGATCCCTGTACAAACTATTTATACTGTCACTATTTCACGTGCAAGAAACAACTTAAAATCTCTGGTACGCTTGTATCCGCGACACTATTGTAACATACTTTAAACTCTATTCTTTTTTCCTCTCTTGAGACTAAATAAATTCAGTTCACTGTCATTGTTTGTGGTCACTCTCATTGTTTTGAAGCTTACAGTTTGACGAAATTTCAGCAGAATTTTTAATCATTCTTTTAAGAAATTTCAAACAGCTTCCAACAAAATTACCCATATTCTAGAACGATAAGGCCGATTTCAATGAAATAAACGTCAGCTTCTAAGTTAGCCTTTCTCCTATAAAATGACATATACAGGGCGTCCCAAAAATGATTTTACTCCGTTGGTAAGTCTGTTGTGGAGAAGCTATGCGTTCCTTCATATTTCTGATGTCTTTTAATAGGGGGATACTTCAGCTTTGATTTTTGGACCTTGTTTTAATGAATCTGCCTAATAGTTGCTTCGTTATGGTACAAGAAAGTCAAAATTGGGGTTACTTCGAAACCAGAGCATTTTACGTGCACCTAAACGGTTATAAAACATATGAAATTGATTCCAAAGCCGCTCCAGCCTGGTTCTCTTATTTTTCATGGCAGGATCAAGGTCATTTATTTTGAATGAAGCAATGGAAATGTAGTTGAAAATATTTGCAGTGTTTTTAAAATTGTAATATGCAACACGAAATTTGGCAGCATTCCATGTGTCCATGACTACATGCTGAAGATTAAAATGCTGTTCATTGGTACAAATTTCGTCTCCAATCACTTTATTGCAGTTAACGTTGATGTTTATAGTCTTGAATTGCTTTTAAGCTTATTTTTCGGTGGAAATGTCAACTTCAAATTACTTTAGCACTAAAAGATATCGATTACTAAAGGAGAGTACACGGTCAAAACTAGAGCTACCGGCTTTGGAGCAAAAGATAAAGGAAAATTAAAGCATGTCAATATCTGCAATTGCACAGGATTACTGAAAAGCACGCAAACTTAATTAAGAAACTGTAACAAAGAGATCCCTTGCTGGTTCTGAGTTATCACGTCTCAAGAGAGTACACTGCCCCCTGAAAAGCAATTCATTTGGACTGACCAGGCTACCATACATAAAACATTTTAAATAGAAATAGAAAATTGGTTCCTATGGTTTTTGAAGCATCATCAAATTTTGGCTTCATTTTGCGGTAATTGGGTGATTACTCGTCATATGTACTAAAGCAAGGTCTCGCAGTCTAAGTTGAAACCTCTATTCAAAAATATCAAAGACACGAACACTGAAATCATAAATCCTCCACAGCAGTCGTACAGATAGAATAAAAACATTTTGGGACACGTTGTAGTGCTTTGGTGGATACCCCATAATCGTACAGTTTGACAAACGCCTATGCTTTTTTACACAGCCAGTACCACTCGGGTATACTAGATGGCTTATTATTGATAAACTATATATTTTATGAGAAAAGAAAATTTCCAATTTGAAATCAGGAGTGACTGTAGCACATCCATTGAGTTCCGAAACCTCATATGTTCTAACCCTTAAAATTTCAATATTTTTACAAAACTAAGCTCTGCTTGTTTAAAGCTTTTGTTTAAGCCGTCGTGAACGATACTCGTAAAACTGCTATTGACTTTAAAGCAACAAATACAAAGTTTGGCAGACTGTTTAGACATACTGTAAGTAAATTCTTTATTGAGCAGCTAAGTAATGTTGATATATTCAAGATTTTACACTTCTAAATGGGACATTCCATTCCGAAAATATGAGTGATTTTCCCGAAAATGGTCTCTTCCGGCTGAAAATTGCTCTCGAAATTTGTGTAATTTTTCTGCCTCGCAGAGTAAGTATTATCGTCTTGGAACAATTCAGTGTGACCCTATTGTATGATAAGCACCGGTATCATGCCTAAAGTGTTGAAATTTGTTATGAGCGATGTCAATCCAAGATAAGGCTCAAATCCTTACTTGTTGCCAGAGCACGCGGAAATCATCCAATTTCATGCTAATCAGCCAATGAGATCGCCGTTTTTTAGTCCCTTGATACAAAATCGGCTGTTCGAGGTGAATTTTCTAGTACCCTCACAACAAGTGAAATGGATGCTAAATTATTGCAGTTATTGGCCAATTTTTTTAATAAATCAATTGTAGAGATGTCCGTCCAGAGTTGTTTACATGTATAGAAACATATCTTATTTGGAGCCGGAGCTGCATTCATTTTCCGGTCGAAGAATATTGACCTTCGTTGAAGTATCGATAGAAATCGCTACAAATGAGATATAAGGATGAGGATTTCAGCGATTATACATATTTCCATGAGCAACAATTATTTCAACGAAGGTCAATATTCTTCGACCGGAAAGTGAATGCGGCTCCGGCTCCAAATTAGACTTGCCCCAAGTCTATTTCGTCAACTCAGTCAAAACATTAAAATAAAAAAAAAAAGTTAAAAAAAAAAACGAACCTTCGTTTTTTTTTTATTAACTTTTTTTTTTTATTTAAATGTTTTGACTGAGTTGACGAAATAGACTTGGGGCAAGTCTAGCTCCAAATAAGATATGTTTCTATACATGTAAACAACTCTGGACGGACATCTCTACAATTGATTTATTAAAAAAATTGGCCAATAACTGCAATAATTTAGCATCCATTTCACTTGTTGTGAGGGTACTAGAAAATTCTCCTCGAACAGCCGATTTTGTATCAAGGGACTAGGAAGCGGTGATGTCATTGGCTGATTAGCATGAAATTGGATGATTTCCGCGTGCTCTGGCAACCAGTAAGCCTTATCTTTGTCAATCCACTTCTTACGATATTCTTTTAATTTCATCTAGCACTATAAAGATGGTATCAACGCAATTTGTTTCACAGTATTGTGAGTATTGTTTTAAATCTTATATGGGCCACCTCAAGAAGTTGTTCACTATCCTGTGAATGTTGGGAACATGGAGAAATGGAGAAATATGCTGGGTGCCAAAAAAAAGTGCTTCAGATTTAAAAATTCTCATGCAAACTATCACAAATTCATTATCATACAATTATTTTTATCTAAATCTGCAATGGTTATTAAATGTTGTTATATTTCCAGTATTTTTGTAGCTTGGTTGTAGAGTTAAAAATCAACAAAATTCAAATTTGCTCTCAGGTCAAAACCAGAGCTACCAGCTTCGGAGCAAAAGATAAAGGAAAATTAAAGTATGGCAATATCTGAAATTTCACAGCACTGCTGACAAGCATGCAAACTTAATCAAGAAATTGTAACAAAGAGATCCCTTGCTGCATGAGTTATCAAGTCTCAGGGAGTTCTTCGTGCTCATTTACAATTGAAGTATAACCCTAATAGTGGCCTAGTCATTTCAGGAAAAAATAAATAACTCTCATGAGCACTTAAGAAGCACGACTGTGCTTTGGTAGACATTTTTGTCAAAGTGTCTGTTCAATGCAAAATAAACTCGTGTCTTTGGGTGTGTTTGATTGGTAATTCCAAACCTACCAAATTCTGAAAACAGTAGACTTCGCAGAGACGGAAATATATTTCCCAATCAAACACAAAAATCTTCAAAACAGCAGGCTTCGGATTCACCATCAAGGTTTTGCTAATGAAATGATATTCTCTCCAAAGGCTGCCAAACCTTCTGACTTTTGGAGCAGAAGGTTCAGAAGGCCTTCCAAACCTACCAAACCTACCGTTTTCAGAATTTTGGGGCCAATCAAACGCGCATTCCGAGTCTACCAAGTCTACCGTTTTCAGAATTGGTACCAATCAAACACACCCTTTGTGTGTTTGTCAACGATGCTTTCAGGGATTGTCATGCTTTATAGTTGTCCATTTGTCCATTATCTTTTGCTCAATTGTTGGTAGCTCTGGTTTGACGTAAGAACAAATTCCAAGTTTGCTTAGTTTTAATCATATAGCCAAGTTACCAAAAATACTGGGAAATATATCGAATTTTAATTTAATCATTGCAGATTTAGATAAAAATATTTTTTTGATCATGAATTTGAAACAGTTTGCATTAGAATTGCTCAAATCTGTGTCGTGTTTTTGGACAACCGGTAGTCATTGGGGGAATCAACCATGGATGTGCCCCTTCCCCCACTTTCAGATATTTTCTTCTCACCAATTGATGGTGTCATACCGTGCTTAAAGATAAAATTTCCCGTAATTTCATATTTCAGAATGAAAGTTAGGAGAACTTTACCAAACATGTATCCAGTTTTAAGAATTTTGTCGATTTATTGTCCACATATAAGTCAGTTTTTTCAACAGAAGATCAAGTACAACGGCATCAACAAGAGCAGATTTTGTACTAATGGCATCTGTTGCTTTTCCTTCAGAAAGTGATTAGCAGGTGCAAGCAAAAAGAGTTGCACGACCGATTACTCAACCCACAGGTGTAAATAAGCCAGGCGGCGTAAGATATCCATATACCTAGATGGCTATCGCACTTGCGCTGTTCTTGATGAAGCCGAAAAGAAAACGCGAGGATGTGTCCGCAATTGGATCCAAAGCGCTGAGCAGTAGGCAATGCAGTTGTCTTATATCTTTTGAATTAGATGGAAAAAAGTCATGGGAGATGTTTAGATTTATCCCTCCTTTTGGTATATACTCATATCTTTTCTTAAAGACCCATTGCAAACCAACTGACTTGTTCGTAGACAAACCCTTCGTTTGAAGATTGACTTGTGAGCGTGCAGTTTTTCTCTTAAGGTTACTGTAACCCTTCAGACAAAAATTTCTCGATTTTTCGTTGTCGTCATAATCTGATGGTTTAAGTATTTGAGTAACGTTTTAGCCAACTCACTTCCAGAAATAGCCACAATTACAGGGAAATTTGAGCATTTCAAAAGAAGCAATCATGTTTCTCAAAAATTGCGAGAATAGACATCAGGGGGTTAAAGTAAACTCACTTGACCTTGTAGCTATATTCATGACATTCCGTGCTGCTATTTTTATTAATATAATGTTTGACCAAGACCGCGCTAAAGCTTTATTGCTTAACCTGCGGCTTTTATGTGTGCACTTTCAAGGATAATCATTTTTCACGTGCTTTCTGCTTCAATTTGATAAAAGCCTGATTTTTCGAAACAAGATGCCGGGGTACTGGTGGGTACTAAAAAATCTTTGCGTACCCAACGGGCCAATAAATCGCTTGACACTCGGCACACATGGTCACAAAGCCTATAACTACAAAGGGTGTCAGCTATTTTGGATAGATCCACTGGTCCGACTTTTATAAAGGTTTGAAAGTTAAAAAAGACATTTCAGACATTACCATTAATTTAAAATTGCATTATTTCAAGGCAGTTCATTTTATCAAAAATTCGTGACACACTTTTGCAGTTCAAGACCTTAAAGTAAATGAACGGAGATATAGCGATCTAGTCTAAACATAGCACAAAAGAACGGCACGCGCCACTTATGTTCCTATTGTTTTCATCGATGGAAAACATCAAATACAATAGATTCTATTTACATGGACCCAGTCCCCCTAGCTAAGTTGCCTTTTAACCCCGTTGATTTACTTTAAGTCTTTCGTAATAGATAGTCGTGGTAGAACGATGCCCGATTAGGTACGCAAAGATTTTTTCGCAAGGGTGGTTGATTTCGCCTAAAGTCTGGAATATATCAGTTGTGTTTTTATTTAATTAACTGGTCATCTTGTTATGGTATTCTACGTTTCATTCTGCTTCGAATAACATATAAGTTTGTTTGGTATAGTTTAAGGAACGGCCGTGGAAAATAGAGCTTTCTTAATCGCTGCCTGAAGGGTTACAGTAACCTTAAGAAATGGATATGGCCGCTACAATTTCTGACACAGAAATTCTGCAAAAGTGCTGTAAACACACGCGCCGTTTTGTTGGTCTTTACTAACCCCATTTTGCGTTCAGCATGAGTACGTTGGCAAGCTAGAGTTTCAGAGTATCGTATGTAGCATTGTTTAATTGCATTTGTGACTTGGTAACTCGACCATAGGAATACCTTTACTCCCCTTTACTTGCAATCTCTAATCGCTTTGTGAATGGAAAGAAACACACGCTAGTTTTGCAAAATATGCCCTTGTTTACGTAATCATGTTGGTAGCATCCTCTTCAAAAATTTATTGTCCTATTTTGCAGGACTGGTTTGTCACTTCTTATACTTGCCGCTTTAATCATGACAGTGTTTGTCATTTCCATGCTACTCTGCATAACACCAATTTGGAAATCGATGGCCAAACTCAGGTCTGTAAAAAGGTATTCGTTTATCCTTTTACATTCGTATTCAAATACATTACTTTCGTGTGGCTACAAAGAGGTGAGATGAATTTCAAATCAATCCGTTTTTGTCATAGAATGCAAAATTGTCATAAAAATTGTATATACCGGGTGTCCCAGAAAACCTTATGCGCGTTTGAAAAACTTTTGACGCCGATGTTTTCGCCAACTTGCCGCAGAATATTTTTACATTGACCTTTGATTGCTAAAATTGATTCTTGGTATTTTTCTTACCATTAATATCGGTAACTTGGTTGTAGAGCTATAAATCAGCAAACGCATAATATGCTCCTAGGCCCAAAACAGAACCTCCAGTATTGAAGAGCTAACAATACGAGCAAAGACAGAAAGCGCATGTCTGCCTTCGACACCCCCAGTAAATATGCATTGTGATTTTCATTGACCAGAAACCAAGAAAAATGCACTCTAAAGGGGGGGCCTCATATTGTAATGTCGGTAATCGCGAGAGTTGGTGACTTTTATTTTAAATCAAAATTGTACTTTTAACAATGTGTTCATTACAGTTAAAGGTAAAAAAAAACTCACCTGATTATTAACGAACAGTAAAACGATTTCTCAAGAAAGTTTTTGTTTCAGATCCTCTTAGTTTTTGTTCGATTAATATAAGCAGCAAGCATGTTTTCATAGGAGATCGAGTGTTCCATGCTTTAGCTTTAGCGTCTTCTTGGGTCTTTTAATGGCAGCTCTGGTTTGGGCCTAAGTTTGATGATTTATAGCTTTGCAACTAAGTTACCGGTAATGGTAAGAAAAATACCAAAATTTATTTTAGCCATTAAGGATTGACATAGAAAATTGTTTTTGCGATAATTTGGTTAAAACTCTTGGGTCAGAATTTTACAAACTTGTATACTGTTTTCGGGACACCCGGTTGACAGCTGACCGTATTTACCATTGGTTGTTAAAACGGAAGGAAAATGAAACATTTGAAAAGCTACTATTGATTAAATAAGAAGTTAGTTGCGTAATTACTCATATGAAGATAATGTCGTTGCATATGAAATAGCGGACCTTTTTCAACCCGTTACTTCTATGGGGTGCCTAGAATCTACGATTTCAGTTATCATCTATAATATCCAGAAGACGTAACTTAAAGTGTGATACCATTTGATACCATTGTGATACCATCACGGAGATGTGTTGTCAAGAGCCATTGCCATTTCATGATCGTGATATAATTTTCGAGAAGCAGTGGTGTTACTCAAAATCACGATGGCATGCAATTACTTTCAAGACAGTAACATGCAGTGCCAAAACACTTAAACAGTTGTGTACGAATTTTGTAACTGTATACGAGTTAAGTCACTGATGTACTTAAATTCATTTGATCGAAGGAATGCATACACGAGTGGTTATGTAAGACATCATGGCCAACTTTTGGCTTAAGACCTCGATCTTAAAAGAACCTTTTTGCTAGCAAAGAGAGAGATTTTATTCTTGTCTTTTCATAGCTAATTTTTCTCCAAATTTAAAGCGAATGCGCAAAACACGGATTTTCCAGAATTGTTGTTGTTGTGAGAAATCCGAAGTCCAAGCCTTCTTTCATGCCGTGGTCAAGCATGGGCGGTAGGAGACGCGTGGATTGCTTGTTGAAAAATATTGCGGTCATAGGTTGGGGTTATTAAGATTAAATTAGCCGCGATGTTTTGGAGCGGCTTCCTGTTATTTTGTAGCCACTTGCGGTTGACCCGGCAGACGCTAATCTGCCCTAGCGTCTGCCGGGTCAACCGCAAGTGGCTACAAAATAACAGGAAGCCGCTCCAAAACATCGCGGCTAATTTAATCTTAATAACCCCAACCTATGACCGCAATATTTTTCAACAAGCAATCCACGCGTCTCCTACCGCCCATGGGTCAAGTATTTGGAGGATTACTAGAAATACGTGTTGAAAGCTAACAACCCAATGATAAGCTGTCCTCCTTAAAGTTTAGGCATACGAATTAGTACAACAATGATTCTCGATCCTATCAACATAGTGCCCCTTCAAGTACAGGTCAAAACTGGCCCATTTTTGCTGATACACCCAGTCCTGGCATTTCCCATCGTTACCTCGATGTTTGAGCATTTTATACCGGGTGCGCCAAAAAGAATACCCACTTTTGACAGGCCACGATAAATCGTACACTGAACCGATTTTGAGGATTTATGACGTAATCTTTAGCTAAAATCCAGAATTAGATTCTAGGATTTTTTGTAAATCTTTTGCTTTTCTGTTTCTTGAGCTATGATCGAATTTCTTAACATTTCGGTCTCAAATCATTGAAAACGACAAAAAACGTCAATCAAATTCTCTAAAGACTCGGCCTGAATGGACAAAGAGAAAAATTGTTCGTGGTTATTTGGGGACTTAGAAATCGATTAGTTATAATCTGCTGCACGAGCGTTAGTTCAACGTTAGGAGAAATGTAACATTACTTTTAATCATACAAAGAAATGCCTTTCCCTTTGTAATTTCATTGAATTTATACTTTAGTGCAGGTGCTGTGTTTCTGTGTCAAGGAGGTTAAACCAGGGAGCCTTCCTCTCCTTTTACCTCCTCCGCACTGTAGAGTCTGCACGCAGGCTAGGTTAAACAGACGAACAGTGAAGCACCATGAGGTCGAGCAAGCATGGAGTCTCGTTGAATTGTCATGCAGGGAATGGCTTGGCTGGGTGCGTCATTGCAACTACTCTAGAATTTCGCGATAGGCCGGTCGTTCAACTAACGCTCGTGCAGCAGATTATAACTAATCGATTTCTAAATCCCCAAATCATCATGAAGACTTTTCTCTTTGCCCATTCATGTTGAGTCTTTAGAAAATTTGATCGACGTTTTGTGTCGTTTTCAGCGTTTTCGAGATCGAAAATGTTAAGAAACTCGCCTATAGCTCAAGAAACAGAAGACTAAATAAAAAAATCGTAGAATGTAATTCTGGATTTTAGCTAAAGATTAAGTCATAAATCTCCAAAATCGGTCCATTGTACGATTTATCGTGGCTCGGTCCAGTGTACGATTTATCGTGGCGTGTCAAAAGTGAATAGTTTTTTTGTGTGCACCCGGTAGTTCTTTGGAATTAGCCTCAAAGGCGAAGGGAAGGAAAACACGCACATATCAAGTGATAAAAATTACCTGAAAGATAAAAGGAATTAACAATTATTTGTATGTGCATTGAAGCTACCGTCTCTCCATGTTTGGGTTCCCGTAAACACAAAATTCGAGGTATTTTGGCATCGGTATTTTCGAGCTATTATCTAATGTCATTTGTCAGCAGAAAGAGAGTTATATTTGATAGTTTCTTCGAGAAGAAAGATCATCAGTCTTAGTCGTAGTGGCACATCATTTCAGGCAAGGCGCGAACATACGACGATTGTAGAAAGTCTAAGTGTGGTCTGTACTGGGCAATTGACAGAAAGTTTACTTTCCCGTCTTTTTAACATTGTTAAAGTTGGTACTAAATTTTTTGTAATAAGCCGTTGGAATAAGCCGTTGGTATTGACAGTTATCGTATTTTTCAGAAAATATATCTTAGCACTAAAAGTTTCATTATTGGTTCTAAATATAGGGGTGCAAAAATAATGATGTAGTTTCTACGATACCAAAAGATGTTTTCCTTGACATGTAAACCAGTTGCGACGAACACCGACTTATGTTCGCATTTAACTTTTTGAAGATTCTTTGTGCTTTTCTGGCGTAGTATTGGAGCTCCTTGCCTTCTTGGCATATGTAGAACCAGTTTCTTATCGACCAGTTTCTTGTAAAAATGCTATTCGTATTAAATACTATCGGCTATTTCTTCTAGATCCATACTGCGGAGAACTGCACCAGGCAGTGTGCACATAATAACTGGAAGTTATAGCGGACCACCAGGAGGGTACGTGCCCATATCATTTGACCCATGTCTATTTTGACGAATGTCTAAATCGGTTGCAGATCCTACATTTAATCACCTGTTAGGAAATTATGATGCAAAGGCCACCCAAATGATATGAAGTTAAAGTCCCGGTCAAACGAATTGAATTTTTCATTGAACAACACTCATCAAACAAGCAAGGTTGCATTTTTAAGACAAAAGAGTCGGCCCTCCTACGTCGCAAATCGCACTCAACCAAGTCAAACGAAATAAAGCATGCAAAACATTATGGTCAGCTGCTCTGAAGGTGTGAAATCTATTCTTCAGAAAGGCAAATCTCTTTCTGATGACTCTTTCGTTTTACAAAATTCACCCTTGCTCAACAAAAGTTGAATGAAAAGTTGATTCCGTTTTTCATCAATTGTAATTTGGTCTTCCGAAAAATTTGATGTCTAACTGTTTTCATTCCCCGTATTGATAACCAAAATTGTGATATTTACAAAATAGACTTACTGCAATCGTCGGCGTTATCGCTATTGGTTTGAATGCTGGATGCACAAATAGACCAGGCTCTAACTGAGCAAGGTACCACTCGGAGAGGTAGAAATTTTCATGTATTTTTTCTAGACCAATTTTTGGTCAGGAATCAGAATCTCTTGGGTAAAAAGTCGAATTCCTGAGAAATTCTGAGAACGGGGGTAATTTATGTCAAATATTGGTAAAAATCACGTCGGAGGCGACTGAAAAGGCAGGACTTGATTTCGGATCGTTTAGAGCAAACAAAATCTCCATACTCGCATAAAGCATGCTCCATTTGAAAAAAATTTACAAGACAGCAGTCCCCTATACTTAATTGTATGCTGTGATGGCATAATTCAAGGGGGAGATTTGCGAAAAAAAGTACATGCTTAAAGAAGCAAAATCGCGAAACCTATTGTTGAGAAGTTTCTTTCATCTCAATTCTCAGGGTTGACACAAAGACAGAGACAGAGACTCTTCTTTTCTTCTCTTTATCAACATTAGGAACACTATTTACATAGGCCCGTATTACTACCAACTACGACGACAAATCCGGTTGAGTTACACCTTTCCTTCCCCTCTGGCCTAAGCCAGAGGGCAACTTCTACTAACGACCTTCTCCTAGGATTCCCTGTTGTAACTAACAATGCAACTATCTGCACTCCCTACTAATGCATGACTGCGTGCCACACCTTAATTAGTAATGCCCTTATACGGTATAATGACCTGATACTAATTACTTCATTCCTATCACATGAATTACGATATGATACGTCATTATCCTATGACCTTTC
>REGM01000214.1:153772-177583 GCA_004194415.1 Aurelia aurita | reverse complement strand
AGACAGAGATTCTTCTTTTCTTCTCTTTATCAACATTAGGAACACTATTGACATAGGCCCGTATTACTACCAACTACGACGACAAATCCGGTTGAGTTACACCTTTCCTTCCCCTCTGGCCTAAGCCAGAGGGCAACTTCTACTAACGACCTTCTCCTAGGATTCCCTGTTGTAACTAACAATGCAACTATCTGCACTCCCTACTAATGCATGACTGCGTGCCACGCCTTAATTAGTAATGCCCTTATACGGTATAATGACCTGATACTAATTACTTCATTCCTATCACATGAATTACGATATGATACGTCATTATCCTATGACCTTTCATGCATGATCACGTGTATCTAGAGACCTTTGACCTCATGTCTTGAGGTATTACTACAAACCCAAAAATGCGCTCAAATCTTCACAACACCTATTGAATGAACATGCCATACGTAAACATAACAATGGACGTTTTGCAGCAATGACTCCATATAAAGTTCTCTTGAGTTTCCCAAATCAATTCAAGAATGTGATGGTACATTTGGGCGATTTTCATTGATGAAAGAACACTATGCTGTTATTGGAAAAATAATCATATCAGTGTCTGGTTCAATGATGCCGTATTTCAGGCAAACTTGTGTTCCTCTGGTTATCTTAAAGGTATCGTGAATGGATCGTACTACAACAGGTATTGGGCAATACACTAAATTTCCATTTAGTTGGAACCATTTGCTAAATATATTTAAATCTGACACTGGTCACAGAAATTGTCAGATAAGAAACAATGGAAAGGATTTGGCTGTATAATTGTCGGCACATGTTCGATTCTGTAGCAAATGTTCAATGATAGCAGAGTCACATTGTTTTGGCTCTGCATTTTTGCCTCTGCAAGCCCGCTTTGGTTGTTCCCCCTGGCAATATCTTGCGCGTGGAACACCCTGGGGCTATCAGCAACGAAAAGTTTTGAAATCGACGTTTGAAGTTGCTTTTCAAGCTTGAGGAAGAATCCAAGGCAAGTTGAGATAAACAGGGCACTTGTTTGGAACAAATCTGGGCTCTGCATTGAATCTTTTGATTTTAGATGATTTTAGAACAGATACATTGAAAAATGATGTAGCGGTCCTTGAAGAAAAAGTTGTTAATGTTTTTGATTTCCAAATCAAGTTTTGTAGAGGAACAAATTTAATAGTGACCTGTAAATTAATGCTTTTGATGAGGTTAGTTTCTAACTAAAGAATCTCAACCTACGTAATGGCCAGTACAAGAACATCTAGAAAGGGCAAGGAGTTGTTTTCCTTCTTCTCTACTTTTTTTAGAGTTGCGTGCAAGGAATTAAGATTTCTTAGGAAAATCTATCACTGAGCCTCCATTTTAAAGGCAGAAAATGTATCGTCAACATAAAGACAGTAAGCTTGTTGTTTTTGAGTTAACAGTCAAACAGCCTGTTTTCATAGTAAACAACAACATATTAAGCCTTGTTTCCATATAGCAGTAAAGTGTAAGGTTGCCGCAGCCATTGCCAGTGGCGACGGTTGTTACCTTTAGGGCATACCACTAAGGGTCCCCGCCGATTTGGGACCGCAACCAAGTGAGTTTTCAAAAGAAAATTAACTCATTTGTAGGCAAAGTGCTTAAAAATCTTTAGTCGATCGTTGAAGGGCCATACGTAACGATAATAAATGTTTCATTCAGGTGCTTTTAAGTCATCTTAGGTAATTATTGCTACTAAATTATATGTTTCACAAGGTTACTGTGAAGTGGCCATTTCTACAATTTCGATGGTTTTATGTGAATGATAGATTTCGTGAAATTTTTTGCTTGCTTCGCTCGCAATCACGAGGTGCTTATTAATAGTTGCCCCACTACCAGGTTTTTAGCCTTTTCCACCAATATGGTATGTATTTGCTACTGCTAAATCAAGGTTCTAGATTTGCATTTGCCAATCTTACCTTGAATTATGGGGACCCTAGATCTCGAAATTCACTAGGGCCCCCGGGATCTCCGCTGCGCCACTGGCCATTGCCAGATGCATTGCCGTGCAGCCATCTCAATTCATATGGAAACCAATGCTCCTGGTACCACCAGCAGCAGTGGCGCCGCCAGGATTTTTTATTGGGGGGCAAAACAGGAGGGGTCTGGGGCGAAGCCCCAGAAAAAATGTTCCAGGCCACGCCCTCTACTTTCGCTATAAATGAGACCAACGCCCTTTTCACTGATTTAAATAAAAATTAATTCATTTGCAATTAGAAAAACGCCAACAATTTCTGTCATCAACCTAATACGCCACTCATGGCCACTAGAATTGTCGGCAGTCTGTCAGATTCTGTCAAATTCAGAATTCAAAGGTTATCAGTGTCAGACTTCGGGCCTATCACCACGTGCAGAAGCCAATTTTAGTTTCTTCATTTTTGACGTCAAGATTTCATCAGAGCAATGTACTCGAATTTAAAAATCATTCAGCATAAGCTGACACATTCATTTGTAGCATTTTGAGCTCTTTAATCCCCATGAAAGCGAAAGTAAATTGAATTGTACAGAATTATTGCAAATTTTATACCAGGCTATAAAGAATCAANCAAGCACCCTCTCTTTATGCTTTTAAGCGTCGATTATGAGTATGACCATAATGTATTTATTTATAGATTCTAGTTTTGTAATTAGGTTATTAACGTTTTATTTTCATATGTATTAAATTGTAAATTGTAATTTTTTTGGCACGGCCCCCTGAAAAGCAGCCTTAGCTGACGGGGTTACCGTGGTTAAAGAATATAAAATCAAATCATAAAATCAAATCAATTGTCAATTAATTGACTACTGACCAGATTTTAACAACGTTGTATAGGACAAGACTCTAGCCTTACTTCTCAAGCCCCTCAACTTTCGCTCATTCAATTGAATTGATGTTGTTGTTGTCGCTTCAGTGAGGGCTTTGCTTCCCATAAGTTCTAAAACCGGACAAAACTCTTAATCGGCAGTTCATTGTGGCAGTCCCAATCAGAAAGTTGGTTTTGAATAACAGTAATCTTATTGGCTAATCCTTCTTTGAATTTTACTTCCCGCCAAAGGCAAACAAATACGCGTTCGACTCATCGGCTGAAACGATCAAGGGCCGATCAAAATCGCGAAAGATGCGCGCTTATTTTCGAGATCTTTTGCATCTCCAGACAAACAGAAAATGACTTAGAAGAAGGAAGTTTTTTGCAACTATGGCTTGAAGAATCATCCATCTAAGTACCGTTTTATATCTTCAATTGCCACCTTAATAGGTTTATTTTCAAATTGTAAATTATGTAACCAGGCAGCAGCATAGGCACATAGCCTATGAATGGGAAAGTTGAGCATCCCTTCCTTCTGCTAGCCCACAGGTGGCCCTTGGGCAAGGCCTAGTACCTGCTCACAGCCTCCCTGCTAAGGGTAACTAGCTAAACACTGGGCAGCAGCAGTGTAGGTCGGATACTTTGGCGGAAGATCATACATATGACAACGGCAAAGTTTTCAAGCGCTTAGCAAACTCTGGTACAACTGGAGGAACGGTAAGGGCAACCCATCCTAGTTAGCAGGACACTGCGATGATGGAAAGAAAGTTGGGGCCTCTACCATCATTAGCTTTGCTCCAGAACACGGCATACAACATGAATCAAAATAACAGGAACATTGCGTATGCCGCCACAGCCGTTCGGGCAGCCGAACGTTCTGAACAATAGTAGTAGTAGTAGTAGTAAATTATGTAAATTGTAAATGATTTCCGATTATGGAATGGAATTCTCCTTGCTGATTGTGCTACTGGTGGAACAGCGTTGTCAACAGTAATCTTGAATTTTACCCCTTTTAGCTTCCCAATGCCCTTAAAGACATCTTGATAAGCATTGACAACTTGTGGAAAATCTTTCCACCTTGTCTTCCTTTGACTTTCCTCATTGTAGAGGGCTTCTGTTCTTTGATTGAATCAACTTTCAATATGATAAACGCTAAATCACTAGCTGTATTATAAAAAAGCAGACATCCGCTTGTGCCTTGTATAACATAAAATGTTGCTGTGGCATATCTCCTTCTTGTCTCAACCATTGCAGTAAATTTTCTTTCAACTTGAAGACTGTGTATATTTCCATAAGCATGAATTTTTGTAGAAGGTCTTTGAAGATCAGCTGCTGGAGATAGTTTTGTGAATGTGTCCATGTCCATGATATTCACACTTGCGCCTGAATCAATGAGCATGCTAATCTTGGATTTTCCAATAACTGTATTCTCTCTGGAACTTGCTATCTGATGAACTTTTGATTCATTGTATCCACTCTTTGATTTTCTTCTGCAGACTTTTCTAAAATGATCATATTTCTCTGCTCACAATTATGGCGTTTCTTTCCCTTGGCAGGGCACATTCTACCTCCTGAATGGGGGTATGGCCCTCCACAGTTGTAGCATGATTTTGTGGGATTTCCACGTTCTACTTTTTTGGATAAAAGGCTCTTTCTTATTTTATTGACTGATTCTGTGGTGTTACTTTCAATTTCAGTTGCTTGTCTGTTTGATGATTCCATGGCTCTTCCAAGATCCAGAATATCATACCATTTCATTTTAGGCTCTCTTATAGGGTTCCTGATGAACAACCATGGTTTATTTGGGTTACGATTTCTAAATCTGCCTCTTGAAACTGGCATGTCAGTGATAAATTCCTCAGACGTGTATGGAAGACGTGTAAGGCTTCTACAGAATCTTGCTTTGCCTGCCTAAATATGTAACGTTCATACTCCTTGTTCTGTTCTGGTGCAAAATAACCAGTAAGTTTCTCGGCTGCTGTTTCGTAATCTTTGGGTTTTCCAGTGCCTGGAAGTGTTTTGAATATTCTGTAGACCCCTTCACCTGCAAAATGCACTAGCATGGCTCGCTTCCTAGTGGCATTTTTTTTTTATTTAATGCTAGTAAAAAGTTTAAAATCGTTCAGTGTCTTCTTGCCATCGTAAATTCAGCCCATGTTGATCTCCTTCCACATCAAAGGCAGGAAAAGCGGGCAAAGCATGTGCCATCATTACACTAGTGATTAGAAGCCTGGAAAATATTATTGTTGTGAGTCCTCATCGCCATTGATGGGGGAATTGTAGCCGAGTTGCAGGAAGAGCTTGAAATGAGCCTAGCTAGGAGCCATCTTGATTTCTACAACCTGCAGTGCACGTCGCGTGACGTACCTAAATATACGTTAATACATAAGTCACTACACTACAACTACAACGATTGTAATCTCAGTCTGATTGCAAGCTCACTTTGACGAGCAATTACTGGTACTATGGACTAATCCTAATAGCACTATTAATAAAGCAATTGTTTTCCAACATCAATTACAATTTTTGGGCTTGTTTGCAATGAGCGCACTAATGATGAAATACATACTCCTTTCAGACGAGAACATTTCCCTGATTCTTCTTGGGACACTTCATTAGATGCATCATACAAGTCAATTGATGAAGATCAAAGGGATCAAAGAGAGCAGCAGAGGGCAGGACGTTACGACACATCTGATACAGTACCTCTTGTGTTAAGACGCACTGGCGAACGACCACCATCCGTAAGTATGCCTTATGGAAAATTTAGGTAATAAGTTAGCCTAATGGTATGCGTGCTCACCTTCTTTGCAGAAGGTTGTGGGTTCGATCCCTAAGCTGCCACCTAAGGAAGTTCAACTGCTCCCCCTTCTGAGTGGCTCTCTCCTCGGAGAAGAGCTTCTACTTCTATATCTACATGCATAATCAGCAACCTCAATGCTGAGGACTCCGCTGATGAAATACGATTTGGTCATTGCATGCTCAGCCTTTAGATAACGCTTTGCTGGAATTGGAAAAGAGAAAAGCAATTGAGGGTCGTTTGTAAAGTCCTTGGAATGAGATGCCAGTAAGGTTGGTCTGCTGCTGCTGCTCGGCTTTTGTAACGAGGTCACGTGTGGGATAATGCACCTTCTTGAAATAACCTAGTCCCTATTATGATGTATCGCTATTTAGCTATTTCAAAATTATTGAAATTACCGAAACTTTTTTTACAAAATTTCGAAATTTTTGTACCAATTTCCCAAGGACAACCAGAAAAGACAAAAAGCATCTTCTTACCGCCGTATTGAGACCTCAATGAACTATTGTTCCCCATAATTTTTCAAATTGTCCTCGGTTTAATTTAGAAAAGAACATGGTGTTAAGTTTCTTCAAAATTTCAAATGGACTATTTGCAGGAAATAATAATAATCAGACCTAGACACGGTTGCCTTAACGTTCCAAGCCACTTATTCTAAAGAATGGTGGCCTAACCATTAACGTAATCACTTTGAATGATTTGCAGCATATGCTACCTTCCGGTGTATCAAATTTACTTTTGGCAGACATAATAAATGAGAACGCAACAGAAATGATTTTTTCTCTTTCTATTTAGTATCATGCAGTCCACGGAGAAACAGAATTCCTCTCAGTTGAAGAAGACCGTAAACGACACGATACAGCGGAAAGTTCAACTTGAGCAAAATTAAATTTGCCATTTACTTTCTGCTTACGTGAATCAACAGAATCTTCAGTTTTAATTTGAAATTATGGGGTGTCGTTGGTAGAATTATTGATGAATAATTGTCAAAATGGAAAATCTTGTTTAACCGCTTGGACATACGCTCGTTCAATACACTAGCTAAAAGAGAGGCCAGCTTATTGCCAGACCATATCACTGTTGATCTCGATATTGTATAGGAGTGAATTATTCTTATGAGTGGGAGATATTCGTTAGTTTAAGGTAAATTTGATTTATTGCAAATGAAGAACATACAAGATGCATCCACTTCGGGGTGGACATTACATTACCATAGCCATTGCATCCCCCCAAATCCATTATTAGATGACTTCGTAGCTGTTGACATGGTGATATCTTAGCTTCCATTGGGGGTACAGAGCTCTCCAAGATGTATCAGAGATACAAAGGCAAGCCTGGCGCTGCAATAGTAGGTGAACTGGGACTATCGAACAGATATATCAACAACAGAAATCACAGAAAGTGCTTTGAATTGTTTAATTAATTCTATATTTCTTTGAAGCGTCATATCATTAAATCTTCAGGTGTATTTCAGTTCAACAGTGTTGCTGCAGTTGATTTCAATTTAGTATCCGTTAATTTACTTCAGCTATTTGCAAATAATGGGGTAATTGTTCATGAGGGTCATTCCAAATAAGCACAGCAGATACCTGTCAGGTGATGTTTTCAAAAGTCCTTCTAATTTTAACCAATGGCACCTAAGCATCAGAGAAGCTCAGAAAAAGATTTCAGCAAGATATCTCATTTGGTTTGGCTTTTATGATCATTTGAATATTTAGCCAATTGATGCAAATGTATGTTTTTTCACGAGATGGTAAATTCAAGTTCATTTCAAATACATAAAAATTACAACGCCAGCCTTATCCTACCTCCTTCTGCATCTAGTTATAGTGCACCTTGGAATAGTTTTGGATATTTAAAGTTTTGGGAAATTGAGGACCAACATATTTGTAAAATATTGCCTTAAAGTTCGAACAAAGTGAGATTTTGACCCAAAATGCGTCTGAGGAAGGGATTTTCGTGTTTGTTTTCTCATAGACCAATGTCATGGCGCTTTTCAGTTTTATGGAATAGAATATTGATCTGCCCTTAATGCTATATTTCAAACGACCAAATGCTTTTCGCGAAAGGACGTCATCCAGGAGGGTTGTGAAGTCTGTCAATTTTTGCCCCAAAGTCTATTGTTCCATATTTTCAGACCATATCTTGCGAAAACCTTGCAACATTTTAGATTGCTACTCACATCATCTAAATGTGCACCTGTAGAAGTTCTGAAAAAGTATAGGAACAAAGAAAATTTTAATCCAACACGAGAACAATAGCCCTATCAAAATTGGGTGCACGCTCAAAATGGTCAAATTCGACCAACTTCGACGGTCTAGAAACCTTGTGTCCCATGGATGTATAGTCCTGTAAATTTTTATGTGGACTCCTACACCTTAGAACCGCTGCTCTTGAAAATTTGAAAGCCAAACGGGGTTTTTGCAGGGGCGCCAAATTGCAACATTTGCCAACACGAGAGACACCAGTTTGGTCTATGACAGAAACGAGGAAACCCCCTGTTTGAACAACTATAGCACAACCATAAAATGTATCTCTATTCGGCTAAAATCCATTTCATTATACAATTATTCTAAAAGGATTTATTCTGAAAAAAAAAACGTGAATAATCACGCCATTAAAAAAATGTCTCAAAAACCATAAGTTATCATCTTACCCCCCGTGTTGGCAAATGTTACAATTTGGCGCCCTTGCAGACCCCGTTTGGCTTTCAAATTTTCAAGAGCAGCATTTCTAACGTGTAGGAGTCCACATAAAAATTTGCAGGAATATACATCCAAGGGACACAAGGTTTCTAGACCGTCGAAGTTGGTCGAATTTGACCATTTTGAGCGTGCACCCATTTTTTGATAGGGCTATTGTTCTCGTGTTGGATTAAAATTTTCTTTGTTCCTATAATTTTTCAGAACTTCTACAGGTGCACATTTAGATGATGTGAGTAGCTATCTAAAAAGTTGCAACGTTTTCGCACGATATGGTCTGAAAATATGGAACAATAGACTTTGGGACAAAAATTGAGAGTCTTCACAACCCCCCTGGATGACATCCTTTCGCGAAAAGCATTTTGTCGCTTGAAATATAGCATTAAGGGTAGATCAATATTCTATTCCATAAAACTGAAAAGCGCCATGACATTGGTCTATGAGAAAACAAACACGAAAATCCCTTCCTCAGACGCATTTTGGGTCAAAATCTCACTTTGTTCGAACTTTAAGGCAATATTTTACAAATATATTGGTCCTCAATTTCCCAAAACTTTAAATATCCAAAACTATTCCAAGGTGCACTATAACTAGATGCAGAAGGAGGTAGGATAAGGCTGGCGTTGTAATTTTTATGTATTTGAACTTGAATTTACCATCTCGTGAAAAAACATACATTTGCATCAATTGGCTAAATATTCAAATGATCATAAAATCCAAACCAAATGAGATATCTTGCTGAAATTTTTTTCTGAGCTTCTCTGATGCTTAGGTGCCCTTGGTTAAAACTAGAAGGACTTTTGAAAACATCACCTGACAGGCATCTGCTGTGCTTATTTGGAATGACCCATGAGTATGGTCGTCTTATGGTTACAGAGAATCCTATAATTGCTGCATGGTTGGTATCGCAAGGCATTCTAATGCTCCTTCAATTTTAATCACTATCTTGTCGCATTGATAAACATCTTAGTTGGATCGAAACATTTCGAGAAGTTTTCTACTGGGTATCTAACAAGAATTTTCCACACGTTGATTGACACGAATGACTATATTAGATTAATTAACTCGGAAAATTGATTTTTACAATTCCATTTCCTTAACTTATTCATTGCAACTTGATGTTTGCATTATTAATTGCTCGATATTTCCTAAACCTGTGAATACATTTATAAGTTATTTATTTACATGTATTTTTTATAAGAAACTCAGAAATAGTCCAGTGCTGACTATTTCTTAAAATGTTCAGATTTTTAGTACTGAAATTTCTTAACAGCTTCTTAAAAGATTCCTCAAATTCTTGCTGTTTCTATCGTTGGGGATCTCCTGAGCATAGGTTCCAACCAAATCTTTGAATTGGCGTAAAAAGGTCGGTGTAAAATTCAGTGACATATTTCTTTGAATCGAATGGCTTGAAAGAAACTTTAGCTACTTTGCTATAACTCTACCGTTGGACTTTTCAGAAATCTTGAATATTTTCGAAATTACAGCGTATTTCATATTTCAACTCATTTGAGGATGTGACGTCATAAAATTTCTAAATCGCAAGCCAGAAGAGTGAAAGACT
This sequence comes from Aurelia aurita, assembly GCA_004194415.1. Lineage (NCBI taxonomy): Eukaryota > Metazoa > Cnidaria > Scyphozoa > Semaeostomeae > Ulmaridae > Aurelia > Aurelia aurita. The sequence continues at coordinate 167,713 of REGM01000214.1, read as the reverse complement.
TTTGCTTGAAACCATATTGTAGACGTTCATAAACTATGTTTTTCTGGAAAATTATTCGATGTTTCCTGAAAAAGTTTAGAAATTACGATGGTTTTAAGGTTTTTTCAACATTTTTCTTGAATTCTCAAAAAAGAAGAAAAGCACTCTAATTCTGAAAATATTGAAGATTTCTGAAAAGTCCAACGGTAGAATTATTACAAAGTAGCTAAAGTTTCTTTCAATCCATTCCACTCAAAGAAGTAGGTCGCAGAATTTTACACCGACCTTTTTAAAGATTTGAAACCTATGCTGATCTCCTGTGCTTTGCGAATATTTGATAGCCAATTTTATGAAACCATACCTCCCGGGCTACCTCGGGCTAGACATTGATCAAGTAATACCGAGTAATAAAGTGCAACTAACAAGCAGAAGTATACTTCAGATTCCTAGAAATAAAAGAGAAATAAATAAAAAAGGTGTCTAAAGTAATATTTTTCCAGTATTCGGGTTTCTTAATTTATGGGTGATCTGAGAGTTGAATTTCTTAAGACGAGTTTCAAACGTGTAATCAGAATCTCATAATTTAGTTTAACCCTATTAATACCGGGCTTTTTGGACCCTTGCAGTACCGGGGGGGCACAAAGTGCCCCCCCTTCATAACTTCGCGAATAATGTAGATATGAGGGCGAGACTTGGTACAATGGTGCACAGTAACAAAATGTACACAATAGGACACTTTTTTATTCTTCATTACATCCATGACGTCACTATAACGTCATAATGGCGGAAAAATGCGATATTTTCTAACTATTGTCAAAATTAGCAATATCTAAGGTTTTATTTAATAATTCCTTTCATAATAGCTCTAGAATGTATCACAAATCATTAAGGAGCAAAAATCAGCAATATAATATCTATTTAAACTCATTATTTATTTCATTTATTCATTATTTAGTTACACCGGTTTTTCATTCTTTCATTAAAAGCCCTAATTACTGATGAAAATACTCTAAAATGCCTTAAAGTCATTTAAAACGATCCAGAGAACCATATTTGACAAAAAAAAATTATTTTGTACATTTGTTACTAATTATATGACGTCATAAACTTTGATGACGTCATTAATTTTAAAATTGCTGACGTCATCTAAAATGAATAAANGTGATCAGTGTCTACCATTTTTAAAAAAAAATCAATTTTTAATTAGCCTTTCAAAATTTAGGAAAAATCCAAAAACCCTGGGTCTTTATCTTTTGAAGTTAAGACACTACATCAGATAATATTTGCCGCGTGCACTTTTTGCTCCCCCCCCCCCCCCGGTAGTAATAGGGTTAAAGGGAATCGACAGTGATAAGACACGTCGTCAGTTAAAAATAGAATATGTCATACGCCATCTGATTGGACCTCGCTTTCGAAACGCCATCTCATCGGAATCGGGCCGATAAAAATAATGTGGCGTAAGACCAATTTAACGGTGTCGATTCTCTTCGAGTACTGGGTAAAATTCTTGTTTTCTTTTGTTTCATTTTTTATGTGAAATTTTCTTCCGTTTTCCATTTCCAATCTGGGACTTGTTGACTCAATTTATTGTGAAAAGTGGATCGAGGGAGGGTTGGAGTAGAAAATCTACAAGACTGGGTGTTTTCAGTTTCACTCGTTTTTTTATAACAAACTTGCCTCTGAACTTTGTGGTACGGTTTCTTAACTTTGGGCCCAATTCTTAAGTTTCTTGCAGAGTTTCTTAATTTTCATAGAACTGAATTTCGCAATTTATCATAATTCATCGAGGACCGCTAATATAGATTTTCGAGCTCAAAGAATACAAGGAAGAACCAAATTATTAAACAAAAGTTATACTTTTTAGTATTATTTGGGTTAGTAATGCACTTTTTGTAAACCTTTACATAACCAAGAGTTGAACAAGTTTATCAACCTCGAATTGACCTCTGGTCGCTTCTAGCAGAGTTTCTTCACTTTCTGGAAGAGGCTGCTAGGGTTTCTTACAAGTGGTTTCTTACATGTGGTTTCTCATAAAAAGAAATGAGTGTAATTTTATCATAATTTTCTCAACGCTTATTTACACGCATTAGTAGACTTTCACAGATATTTTCAGAACTTAATATTTTGAGCAGTAATTATATCCATTTTGGATGTTTTCTTTTGTAGTTATTTATAATCATGAAATTAAATTTTTTATTGAAAAATTTGATGCATTTTTTGTCGGAGAGTTGCTAAAATTTGGTTTTCTTAGTGTATTAAACAGGGAATATACTCCAACGATCTAACAATCTGCCTAATATTTGTTTTTATGCTTGATTGCTACTAAATCAACCATGGAGGTTCTAATTTGCCAGGTGACTTTTAAAATTTCGACCGGAAATGGCATTTTTGATGACGTCAAAATTGACATTTTAGAAGAATAATATGGCTGTAACTTCTCACAGGTATGTTTTATCGACATATAAATGACACAATGAATTCAGCTTAACCCTATTCCACCTGGGATGGCCCCCCCCCTCCCCAACCAGACATTGATATACAGTGCTTAAACCATTAAAGTTATGACGCTGGTACTAACTGACTTTTCCTAAAGTTTAATGCTCTACAAGATTCTATAAGTTTCGTATTAATTAGATGTGTCACATGACCAGTAAATGCCCTTATTTGGAGAGATCACAAAAGAAAACACTAAATTGCTTCTAGTTTGGTAAATCCTTGCTCGATTTTGTTCTAATCAGTCTCATTGGATTCCTTTTGTCAAGACCTTTCATATGATATATAGTTTGATAATTTCTACTTACATTTGTTGTTTTTAGAACTATGACGTGATATAAGTTTATGACGTCATTGTTTGAATAGATATGTAACAAAATAAAAATTGATATAGTCCTTTGCGAGAAGATATAATGTTATAATAGAATTTTAACCATTTATGAGAATAAACTTCGTTTTCATTGAAAGATAGGATATTATTTTAGTTCCCCTACATAACCTTATTACAGACTGGCCTCAAGATAACTAGTTGCCTAGCAACAGGTCACGTGACTAATTGAAATTCAATCATTACGATAGGCATGGGCGGTAGGAGACGCGTGGATTGCTTGTTGAAAAATATTGCGGTCATAGGTTGGGGTTATTAAGATTAAATTAGCCGCGATGTTTTGGAGCGGCTTCCTGTTATTTTGTAGCCACTTGCGGTTGACCCGGCAGACGCTAATCTGCCCATCGACTCTAAGTCGATGGGCAGATTAGAGTCTGCCGGGTCAACCGCAAGTGGCTACAAAATAACAGGAAGCCGCTCCAAAACATCGCGGCTAATTTAATCTTAATAACCCCAACCTATGACCGCAATATTTTTCAACAAGCAATCCACGCGTCTCCTACCGCCCATGCGATAGGTTGGCAATACTATATACCAAGTTACAACTTCATAACTCTATTGGTTTCGGAAATAATTAGAGGGAGCATATTGGCCCCCCCTCCAGGTGTGGAGTGCATCAAAAGAGCCCAGGTGGAATAGGGTCAAAATCATTGGCTCAAATCATTGGCTCAAAACACCAGTGACCGAAAACAGGAATAGGGTTAATTAGACCTTTCGAATAATGTATAGATATTTGCATCTTGATGAAATTTGAAAAATTGTATGACGTCATCAGTCATATGACGTCATAGTTGACATTTTCCAAGAATCACTTAAGTTCTATTTGTTTGTTGATTCTTGCCAAATCGATCATGCAGATTCCGAATCGAAAGTTAAACATTAGTTATTATCCAGTTATTATCTGTAGAAAGTATATTTTCTGCCAGGTCATTTTCCCCACATGTTTTAGACAGTAGGAAAATGACATGTGTCAAGAAGTTATTTCTTCGTGTAATAACTGTTCAGCAACCACAGATTGCAATATTCATGACTGTCCATTAATTCGATTTTGATGATCAAGGCTTCAAAACCTCTGCCTTGAACGGACAGACTTCTGACAGATCTCAAGAATCATTGTTTTTTCACGAGAAGAACAAGTTTAGAAAAACAAATTGAAAATTAAATCAAAATTTGCAAAAAAATCGTCGAATTTTATCTCTTATTTATGAAAAATTTAATTTAATCGTTTCACTTTGATTGTCTTGTGTGATTCCCCTGTTCTTTTAGTATAAAGCTGTGACTGCAAGTGGAAGACAACACAGATTCGAGGGACATATCACTTTCATGAAATCTCGTACACTTTCGACGGAAATCCTTGTGTTTTCCCGAAACATCCTTGAAATCCTGAAGACAGTGTTTGTTCTCGTAGAAATTTCGTACGCTTTTTGGAGGAATGATTGTTTGTTTGTAAATTTATTTGAATTCGAAATATATACAAATAGCTAACAATATATACATTAAATATATACACGTCAACTAATCAAATTCGAATATACGGTACTAATAAAACAAAATAAATTTTTCTTCTAAATTATGCAATTAAGTCGGTAGGCATTGGCAGGCACTGCATGTGCAATTGGGGCCGTTCCATTGTTTTATCAAAACCTTTAAGCTTTTCAAATTTTCTGTTGATTTTAGTTAAAATGATTATTGGGAGTGATACACCCCTCACAGGTATATGTACTTTTAAACGGCCAAGGACCTCATTTTAGCAGTAGGGTCGTGCAAGCCCCCGGTTGTGAATTTCCTGAACCCCCGGTCTTCATCAAATGGACATTTCAAATGTACTTTTTTGAAGTAGCAATCAATATTCAAATCTAAGATCATTTTCAATTTTCGTCTTTCTATCATCGTCTCATTTCACGATCGTCCTGGTTTCTTTTCCTGGTTTCATGAAGATTTCACTCACATGAGACCATCCTATTAAGATGTCAGCCCCGCTACAAAGTCGCGCAATCGGTCAAGGTATTGAAGAGATCGAAGAAAGCAGATTGTCGTTCTTGCGAGACTCGGCGCACAGAAGTCACAATGCCGATACTGGTTTGATGACCATCGGCAATGGTAAGAGGGGTTAACAGCTTTGTAATTTCTTTTAACTGGCTAAAATCCTTTCAATCTAGATATTTTTTCATGCAAGCTTTATAGATGTTCCTTTTTAATACAATATCAAGTTTATGCATTTAAACGCGGGAAGTTACCACTCATTACTTTTGTGACAAATTTCTTTGAAAATAGGCTCATGTTACTTTTGTATTTTGTGTCCAAGGCACGTGTCTCGTCCTTATTTTCATTCAGTTAGAGCTCATCTCTGATTTTTAAACGTGATATACAAATCATTCCTGTCCTGAACTTTAATCCACGTTTTTTCTTTTATATGAAACTTGGATCAGCCCATAAAACTAAAAGTTTCTTAATTTCACATGAAAATTTTCCGCTTTTTAATACTAAAAGTTTCTTAATTTGTTTCTTATTTTTTGGGTGCATGAACTATGATGTAGCTCCTACCATTGCCACGTGTTTGATTCTTGACAAACAGCACAATGTTTGGCAAGAAAAATAGGTGTATTGGGCTCAAAACATCACATTATAGTGAATATTACTCACGAACAAAAGTTCAGCGAAATTTTTGCCATGATACTCTTGAATCTAGCTTTTGAAAGTTGCTTAGCAATTCTCAAATATAGTACTAGAGTTTCTTAAATTTTTGGCCGTCCTAGTACTAATTTCTTATAAACCAGTTTCTTATATAAGCGTGCAGATTTTATCGTACCAACTGCATTAGCGACGTTTATAGAATAATGACGCAAAACAAGAAAATCGATCAAATTTTGCGCTGAGAAATTCATGGGTGGGCATGTGCTGTGTTTTTGGTCGTTTTTGGTGGTCCTATGATGTCTTTGAAAAACGATTTTACCAGCCCATTTTTCAGAGTACCAGTACAAATTGCGCTCTTCAAAAGACTACTGGTTTTTGGTGGGTTTTTGCGATATGCATTTTTATAATACTCCGATAAAACCCAATTTTGAGGACAAATGTTGACCAACATCCAAGAACAGTCGGAAGTTAATTGCAAAATGATATTGTTGAAAAATGTTGATTTTAGGGACCGACATTAATATAGTATGGGAGAAATAAACCGGTTATGTGGACATACATAGGACCACTGTCCTCTCTATGCCCACCCTTGGAAATTTACCATATTGGCCCAGAGACAAAATTGGAACAAGTATCTACTACCAACATTCATCTTGAGCTTGCTTTTAGGTACCGTGATACCTAAACTTAAGGTAAATAAGTTGCAATAACTTGAATATTGATAAATAATTCAGAATGGTTTCCACATGACGTTGGAAATTTAGACTGTATATAATTTCAAATTGAAACACTTGCTTTGTGCAAACAGCTAAGCGAGCATAGGCGTCGAATCGTTGCAAACTTTAAAATTAATCGTGTAAACTTTTATTTTCCCATTCTTTCAAATGAATTGTTCGAAGGGAGGTTTAGATAATTTGCCACGATTCCAGACAGAGAGAGCATTTTTGATATAATCTTTATTTGTGGAATTACAGCATCTTTATGTTTTATGAAAGAACGTACAAGAGGAAGTATGTGAAAGCTTTGACAAAATTTAAAAGAACCATAAATTCTAAGCTGGTTGAGGAAAATCAATATGATCAATAAAAGAAAAGCTCAGTTTTTGAAGGTCTACAAGATGGTAGCAAGGAAAACTTTGTAGCTTTTATGGTTTACAATTTAGCAATTTGGTGGCGTCACAACTTCAAAACTATCAGAAATATAGGGAAACGCCACTGTAATTCCAAAAATAATGATCATATCAAAAATGCTGTCTCTGGGATTACGGCAAATTACTGGAAATTCCCTTCGAGCAATTTTTTGAAAGATTAGGCAAGAACATTTTCTGTGATTAATTATAAAGTTGTGCAAAGATTTGACGCCTGTGCTCATAAGCGTACCTAGCGATGCTTTTCCTTTAGCTTGGCCTTCAACCCCTACCCTTCTATCCGTAGCTTTCCTTGGCCAAAGTAATGCAACAGAGGAATCGAGTCTTAACTTTGCTGCAAACAAAAAGTAAGAACTATCTTTTTAGTTTCTTGACGTAATTTTTCGGGTTAAATTTATCGACTTGGAGCATGCTAGAAATTTGCACAACTAATAATACAGTAAAAACCGGCACATAAGAACCTATGTTTTTAAAATCAGCCTGTTTGGGTTCTTATTTATTTGGGGGTCTTGCAATATCAGGGTGTAGGTTCTTAAAATGGGTTATAGGTCATTAGATATATGAAAAGCTTGATATCAACTGAAAATGCTGTGCTGCATCTTTATAACTAATGCACAATATAACTACACTATATGGAACATTAAGACTTGTTTTCTATACATGTGAGCAAATTGAAATATACTTTCACTACATTGATAAAATTAATGGCTGATTTGTTTTTCTTTATTTTTTGTGTAAACCAAAATCTGTTGGTAAGAGCCTGAACAGCAAATCAGGGTGAAAAGGTTCTTATATAGGGTAACAAATTTTAGAGGACTCCCTCAGTTTAATACCCTCAAGTTAATTTGTCCTAGCCACGCCGCTGCATTGTGTTCATAAATCGGAACACCAATCATTTTAACAAAAAATATGACAACAAAATTTTAACCAGTGGTGGAAAAGGAGCGAGCCTAATGATGGGAAGAACAATGACCTTTCGTTTGAAAACAATAGAAGAAAACAATGTTTTTAACTGAAAAAATAGCTGCCCTCCCCCCAATATTTACGAGCCGGGGGTGACCTTGCTAACATGGCTGCCTCTGTAAGCAGGGATGAAATGTTGCATGCGATTACATGGAGTAATTCACCCCAGGGCTGCGAAGTAACATTAGCGGGAAAAATCAAATCATTGGCGATATCGCGGCATGGTGCAAGCGCAGTTAAAAACTTTGGGAAGCTAGTCCCCCTGCCAAGCGCCTGGTTACCCCTGTTATGCAGAAGTGGGATCCCAGCTGCCATTGCTGGCCCACTTACCATATAATCGTGTTTCAGATGTATTATATGTCTCCTATTAGCCTATTGACAAAGAGATCTCCCTAAAATCGTCCACCTCGGATAAAAGGGCCAGCCCAGATCATGTAATCAGGCCCTAATGAAAAATAACAAATACAATATGACATCAATGTTGTTGGCTGTGGAAACTCTAGCAGTCATTGCAACATACATCTCAAGATTGCTTCTTGCAGATATCGTTCATAAAATTTTTACGGTAATTCCGTTTTTCAATTGAAGGTTTAAGCCAAAACGAGAGGAAGAACATGGCTGACAAATTACAAATCTCCAGGAATTTGACTTTGATTGGACCAATCAGATAAAACCAACACAGACACAAATTTAGGCCCATATCCCCCGAAAATAGAGCATGTATAGTTTTACTTGCTGACTTTAAAAATCTACTCGGGGGGCCCCCTAAATTCAAGAATATTAGGGGGCCCAGTTGGCCCATCGGTACATGCGTCACTGCATCGATTTTCGTCAAAATGCATACAACAACATGCAAAGTCCTTTTGGCATGCATGGAGTTGTGTATAATTTGGCAGGCAATCAAGATTTGGTGCTTATACTACCAAAACTCATCCTTGCATCGATGTTCGTCAACATACATACATACATACATACATATACAGAAGATGAAGCTCTTCTCGCGGTACAAAATTTGAAGATGCTTCGAAAGGTGAACCATTGTGAAACCTATTGAAAGCGTTTTGTTTCAGACCCTAATCAGAGTAGACTTAATGATTTTAGTGCTAGTTGTCGCTATAGCGATAACTACGATGTCATAATCAATCTATCGATGGTCTGTCATCAGAGTATGAATGAAACGAGAGGTGTATTCCAAGTTGTGCTTTGAGATATGCTAATCAGAAACATTCGAGGCTAGATTGATGTTGTGTTTTGAATATGCTGTTCTTTGAGTCAACTAATCTTTGAGCTGTGCAACATACATACCTGCTTTAGAGGAGTGTATCGCTGTATCACTTTGGCAAAAATACGCACAAATCCTTTCGAAAATCCAGAAATTCTTAAATTTATCAGAAAATTCGAAAATCCAGTGAAGCTCAGAAAATTTCGATAAATCCAGTAAAAAATCCAAGAAATACCGCCAATCTCTGCAATGAATGATAAATCAGGTAAAAAAGTAACATTTTGAACGAAAATTAATGGGATCAAGAAAAGACATCATCAGAAGATACAAGATGGAGGTTCATTGTCAGGGTTAGGTTTTGCGCTTGTTGTAGGGCCATACATGGTTATGGTTAGGGATTTCAAGATTTGATATATTGGAGTATTACCCAGCAACGAAATACTTCGTAATGGCCTATTTGACTTGGCTTTCAAATCAGAAGGATACATTGCCAAGGATACAAACAGAAGACTTGGCCAAAACATAGCCCTTACTTTAACTGCCTTTGCGAAAATATCACTAAAAAGATGTCAAGACTTTTTGTCCTGTCCCCTAGGTTTCATTGTGACAGTGTCGTTGTGGCTGTTCTTCTTCAACCTTCTGACCTGAATGCAAAAGAAATAACTCAATGACCCATGATATTGTTTTTATTTTTGTGTTTAAAACTTTACACTCTTCTGGCTTCATGATGGCCATGCATGGCTTTATGGCCATGCATGGCGTTATGGCCATGCATGGCTTCAAGCTATAATTAGCGTTAATATTTGCAATTTTAGGAAGTGTTCCTTTGGGACGGCCAAAATATAATTTTATTCAGGTATATTTATGTCAACTTTATGACCCTAGCAGATTTTAAAGTCAATACGGGATACAGTGCTTCATAGTTTTGTCAATTTTGAACTTTATTTAGCGAAATTAACAACTTGTTTTGTCAACTTCAAGAGGCTTTATCATTAAATCGCTGATTGTTTTTGTAACTCACGTGCCACAAATCGAAATCAATCCCATCAAATTCCCTTCTCTTATTAGGTTCAGGTATCTTTGCTTTAAAATGAATGACCTGAGCTACATGGTGTGGTTTACAATTAGGACCAAGAAACAACCAATACAAGCCATTGTTTCTCTGTCTTTGTTTTGTTAGTGCACGCGTCGAGATTATCAAATACAATAAATAGGCTCTTTATAGATCTATTAGGTCTCATCTTTTATATAATAACGTTAAAATGTTATGGCAAATTGCCCTTGAAGTTGAAAATCAGCCGCTTTTGAAATCTTGCAAATATTAAGTCCAAACCAGTCGTTTTGGGTCGTTTTGGGTCGTTTTGGGTCATTTTGGGTCGTTTTGGATCGTTTTGGGTCATGGTGGTACGGTGTGCCATTATTTGAGGATAGATTTCGACATCGGAAATCATTCTTGAGGTATAATTTCAACATCTCCAGTGACTTTCATAAATTTAAGGGAGGGTTTCATTGTCATAATTTTGGAAAGAATACATGCATTTTTTAAATAAGAAACGAAGAATTTGACACAGCACTGAAAGGTTCTTAAAATGCTCATATTGAAAGTCCTCAAGAGTTTCTTAGGAGTTTCATCCAATCCTTGATGTTAACCACCTGTTTGTTCCCTTATGAATTCACAACGAAGTTTTATATGAAGCCGTTACACTAAATCTGCGTATCCTCTTGGATTGTCTGGATACCATTCAAGTGAAACAAAACAAGAAACAATTAAAAATTAAATTAAACTATCCTATGGATTTCCTTTCCTTCACTAAAAAATTTTAAAAATGATTTTATCTCAATACTGAAGTCTCTTAATTTTACAGTGATTTGAGAGTTGAGTTTCTTAAAACATTTTCTTATAAAAAATACCTCTGTCATTTTTAGTTCATGACTATCCCCGTCACCCCCTTATTGAAGTTACCAGTCAGGGTTTCAGCATGGTCTAGTACTTAGGATGGCCGAAAATTTAAGAAACTCTAGTACTAAGTTCGGAAAGAGCTAAGAAACTTTCAAAAGCAAAATTCAAAGATATTATGATAAATATGTCCTTAAACCCTTAATCTTGAGTAATATTAATTAACGGTTTCATGTTTTGAACGTAATAAAACACTTTGTCTTCCCACCTGATGTTGTATGTGTCAAGAAACATATATACTTATAGCAGTGTAGCAGTGTTGGAAACTACATGATATGATAATTCATGCATTTAAAAAATAAGAGACAAATTAAGAAACTTCTGGGACTAAAAGGAAATTAAGAAACTTTTAGTAGCATGGCCTGATCCAAGTTTCTTATAAAAACGTGTAGTACTAGCACTGACTGAAAATTGAGAATTTTAAGAAACTTTCAGTGCTGGAACATATTCTTAGTTTCTTATAGTTATAAATAATACGCGTACCCAAAGAAAATTAGGTTAGCATTCTAAATATTTTTCCCTTTTCAAACTCATAACATGGGATTGTAAACTGGTGTCACAAATTTAACTGGCTTCACTCTTTGAATACTGTATTCATAGCCCCCCAAACATATAACGATTGCGGAAAAATGGTGTCAGGGGTATTCTCCAGAATTCAGACCCAAACAGATGAATCCGCCTGTGTTTTGTCATCATCATATCATATCATCATCATCATCATCATCATCATCATCATCATCATCATCATCATCATCATCATCATCATCATCATCATCATCATCATCATCATCATCATCATCATCATCAAATGCTACAATGTGCTACACACAGTACATATATGCAATATATGGCAGCAGGAAATAAAATTAACAAAATTAAACGAAACTAATCAACTAAATCAAATTAAACGTAACAGAACAGAATATAGGAATAAATTTAACGAACGTTAGTTCAAAGATGTGTGTGCATCCAGGCATAAATAATATCACGCTAGTGTTAACTGGCTATGTTTCCCTAATATAGTTAGCTTGGACGGTACAATGCTAGGGCGGCTATTGTGTCGTTATGGTTAGAGCTCATGATCTCCTGGAATTGTAAGTTAGGCTGGCTTCCACAAGCCCGGGTTAAAACAAAAACTAATCTGTTTTTAAAGTGAGTCAATGGAAACGTCAGTTTTACATTGAACAAGTTTTTATTCGTTTTCACCTTTTCAGTGCTTTCCATTAGTCGTTTTTAGTCGTTTTATTCTCCTTTTTGTTACTTTCTGTCGTTTTGATTTTAATTTGAAGTGCCAAAGTAGAACATGCTGTTGTTGTTGCAACTGGGTTAAAAGTTACCCGTTTAAGGCGTGTCCACTAACTCATGGGTTAAAAGATACCCCGGTTAAAACTGATCGTCTCTGAGACCCGTTTCTAGACTTATCCGTTTTTAAAGTAGGTTAGTGGGAACGAAACGCACCAATGGATAGCTTTTAACCTGTTTTTATTTCAACCCGGGCTAGTGGAAAGGCAGCCTTAATTGTAAGGGGCGCGACAAGCATGTAATAAAAGGTTCGATCTTAGGGGTACCATAGGCAGGGCATACAAGGAGGAAATGTACCTCATCTTCAATTAGACCAAGGGAGCAGTTTTTACAAATACAGTCATTGACATCAAGCCCTTTATGTCTTCCAGTCTCAATCAACAATGCGTGGTCACTGCATCTAAATTTGTGCAAGGTTCTACGGCCTTGATGTTATGAGGTTAGTTCGGACTTCCAAAAATTATGGAAATTGTGAAAATCTTATCCTTAACTATTTTTTTAACCTGGTTAGGGCTGAGAGAGGAAGGATCATTCCAGTGGGTAGAAAGTCCGTCGTGCCAATTTAACTTGGAAGGCATCTTGCCTCATTTAAAGCTTTTTGAATGAATGAAAATGAAAATGTAGCTGCTCTGGATTTAAACAGAGATTTGGCAAAAATTAGCTTATGGGCATGGCAATGGAAAATGCAATTTAACGCTGACAAGACAGAGGAGGTTATATTTTCTTGTAAAAGGAATAAACCAATCCATCCTGGTCTTAAATTAGGAGACGATGCCATTGCCTCAAAATTGGAACACAAGCACCTTGGGGTCGTTCTTGACTCAAAGCTAAATTTCAAAAGTCATATTCGAGAGGCTATTTTACAAAAGCACGGAGAGGAATTGGCTTGTTAAAATACCTTTCTAAATATGTATCAAGGGAGGTTCTTGACCAAACCTATAAGCTTTATGTGAGACCTCATTTAGATTATGGAGACATCATTTACCATAAATATGACCCTGATATGCAACTGAACTTTACACAGCAATTAGAACAGACTCAATATAAGGCAGCATTAGCTGTTACTGGAGCATGGAGAGGCACAAATAGGCAAAGGCTTCTTGAAGAGCTAGGGTGGGAAACACTTTACGACCGAAGGTGGTACCGAAGACTATGTCATTTCTTTTCGTTAACCAAATCCAAAACCCCCGATTATCTTTTCTGCGAAATACCTGAACAGCGCTCAGTTGATTATAATTTAAGAAACCCGCGTCGGTATGAACAGAATGTAGGTAGAACAATGCGTTATTCTAACTCTTATTTTCATAACACACTATCTGAGTGGAACCTTTTAGACAGAGATGTACAAGATTCTCCCTCTCTTGCGGTGTTCAAGAGCAAATTACTACGAATCATCAGGCCTGAGAAAAACCCAGTCTATAACATTTATGATATTTCGGGTGTCAAGCTGCTAACAAGGCTTCGAGTTAACTTTAGCCCTCTGAACGAACATAGATTTAGGCATAATTTTGAATGCTTGAGTCCAATGTGTATTTGTGGTACAGCTAGAGAAGATAATGAACATTACCTCCTGCACTGCCCCCAGTTTAACGCATTGCGCCAAGATCTCCTTGGTCAAGTCTCAGATGTCGGATTTGATGTTGCTAACATGAACTCAAAGGATCGTTGTCACTTGTTGTTATATGGGAACCCAAATGAAAGCACATTTGCAAACAGAATCATCCTAGAAGCAACTATTTCTTTCATCAAAACTTCTGGACGGTTTCAATTAAACTTTCTGGAATAACAGCAGCCTAACCCCCTTATTTTGACTGAAGTGCTCCCGGAGTTCTGGGAGTACTTTAGTTTTTGTTTTC
>REGM01000214.1:125674-153686 GCA_004194415.1 Aurelia aurita | reverse complement strand
GGGGGGTAACTCCAGTACTCCGTGGTACGGGGTTGTGCCATTTTTTAGGGTACCTTTTTCATCAGAAGTTCCGGATTTATGGGTATCCTTTTTGAGAAATTTCCGGATTTATGGGTATGCTTTTGAGAAATCTCCGGATTTATGGGTATACTTTTGAGAAACTCTCAGATTTTTTACTAAACACACCTTTATAATATAATGATTTTCTTTTTATTTGTAAAATCACACTAAATAGTGACAATGTTCTTCTCAGGATACCTTCATTCCGGATTTATGGGTACCATTTTTTGAAATTCTCCGGATTTATGGGGGGTAGTACTAGACACTGAATGGCACAACCCCGTACCACCGAGTACTGGAGTTACCCCCGGGCAAATTTACCTAATTGTTGGTGAAGAAGAAGGCTTTAAACTTCTGATGGAGGTTGAATGGGGACCATTTGATAGCATTTCTATTTATAACCTTTTAAGATCTGTAATTGTTTTGAAGGAAGAAGGTTTTGAGTTTACGACGAAAACTATAAGTAGATGGTGAATTTTTTATATCCACAGGTATGTTATTCCAGCATTTTGCTCCAAAGTAACGCACTGACCTGAGACCATATTGCAGGGTATTTTTCTGATTTAAAAAAATATCATTATTGGCAGCTTGCCGTGTACCATATTGATGAACAGATTCAACTAATTCAAAGAAAGAATGAAAACAAGAGGGAGAGATTTTATTGACACAATTATAAACGAAACTAAGCAATTTGAGCTGAAATAGATCATGTAGCTTTAAAACCTTTAAGTCAGAGAAGATTGGGGTGGAAGGAGCAGCAAAGTTTTCAAATGAAATTGCCCTTATAACCCTTTTCTGTAACAAAAACACAGGATTGATATAAGCCTCATAAGTAAGACCCCAAACTAAAATACCATACTGTAGGAAAGGTGAAAATAAAGAATTATAAAGACAAATCAAAACATTGATGGGTAAAAAGTGTCTAACTTTGAAGAACATTCCACAAGTTCTGGCCAGTTTTTTCGAAAGTTCTGTCAATTGATATTTCCATGAAAGATTTTCATCTAAAAGAACACCAAGAAATTTGACATAACAGGTTTTGTTGATTGGAAGGTTTCCAATTTTGATACTAACAGTTACAGGGGGAGAATGCTGAGGTGACTTAAAAATAATAAAATTAGTTGTATCAATATTCAGTGCCAGTTTGTTAACATCAAGCCACATTTTCACTTTTTTCAATTCTTTGTTAACTGTTCTTTGAAGCAGAACCAAGCTGGAGTATCATTAGTTAGTTTTATTAAGAGTTTTGCGATATAAATGGTGGACAATTCTTAGAGGTTTCTTTACTGTTGTTCAGGTAGAATGTATTATACTGGTATACTAGACATTTCCAAGGCAATTAAGCAGTTAACATGACATAGGTTCACTTGTTGCTTTGAGTTTCTTAACTTTTTAAAAATCCCTACTAGAGTTTCGTATAAGCGGCTTTTTATGCGTGTATTTTATTTCTAATGCGTTATTTTATTAATTGAGCTTAGCTAAAACCTTTTATGTGTGGGTATGAATTAAGTATATGGCTAAATGAATGAGTGAATTAATTTAGAAGTGTATCATCTTATGATGTTCATACTCCTCCTCCCTTCCCCTTTGAAAGTAATATTTTTGTATATTCTTTTACGTCCACATGTATGATCAAAGGACCTAAGAAGTGACTCACGGGCTTACGGGAGTCATATGCTAAATGATCTCTATGGTACGATTGTCCACATGATGGAATCCCAGGTGGGGTACTCATATTCATTTAGGATAGGGGTGCTCAGGCTGGGGTACAAACCATCAACCCAAAAAAATAATTCCTAGCATAAAAATCGACCAAAAAAAATAATTTTTCTTTCCCTACACACCCAAAAAAGTAACAAATCGTTTGTAAATCATGTTTTTCTATATTTTTTAAACTGTTCTCATATTTGAGACCCAAGAAAATAATCCAGAATTTCATGAACCCAAAAAAATAACTGTAGAATTGACTGACCCAAAAAAATAACGTTTGCCCAATTTTTAGACCCAAAAAAGTAACCTGAGCATCCCTATCCTAAATATATATGAGTACCCCCCCCTGGGGATGGAATGAGAACTCTATTGAAGATTAGTGCAATTTTATAGAATCTTGCTCATAATGCGAGAAAATACTCAACAAACTTTTCGAGAAGGTAGGGGCTAAAGTAAAAAGCACCAACAACTGTCGTTGCAGCAAATTGTTTATTCTGCGAAAGAGGCAGTTACTCTAATCAGCATCGGTTTTGTTTTCGATGCAATCAAATGACTTGGAAAATTGGCCTTTTGGCTCTGTCTCTATTCTAAAATAAACGTGACGCCAGAAGCTAATTTACTCGTATCAGAAATAGATTTGATTTGTCAGCTTTCAGTTTCTTAAAATAAACATAGAGGACCTCAATGCTTCACTATTTCTATGTCATATTGGCTTTGCAATGCTGGTTAATCTCATTAAGAAGTGGGCTGTCCCTACAACTTTGACAAATGAAAAAGAATATTTGAAGCTGAAATTTGCACACAGAGTACATCTTTTAGTTGTTATCCGGAAGCATTCTAATAACAACGGCATTTTACAAACGGAATGTACATACTTAAAGGGAGAAAATCCCTGCTCCGACATCTCCAACTTTTCGTTTTCAGCATATAGGTGAAAACCGAAAAGTCGGAGTTGAAAAAGTTTGAGTCCTTGCTCCGAGATCTCCGACAACTCCGACTTTTCGGCCTTACCGTAAAAAAAGCATGAAGCACGGCCTTACTGTGAAACTAATTTCGTTAAGAAACTTTATGACATCGTTTAAAAGGGTTTACGACAGCTTTTAAGTTTTAGAACACAAAGAAAACGATAGAAAACGCAAGTTTCGAAAGGAGGAAAACTTGCAAATTTGATGGGCCTAAGTGCAAAAAAAGGAACCTTTCCCCACAGCTCCCAAAATGAAATGGCTTGTTTTTCGACGGTTTTTGGAAATAACTGTGAAATGATACTTGGAATAGGTAAAGAATATCGATTTACGTCGAATTTTACCTTGCCGCGGCCTATTACTGCGCGAAAATCGGTCAAACGGCTCAAAAGTAGTGATTTTTTTTCATTCTTCGAAGGCTGGAGGCTCGACAATAATCATACTCGAATATGAAATGAAATGATACCTGATATTGTGCACCCAAGAAACTGAACAGCCCATTGTGGTAAAAGAAAGAATTTGTGCTGATCATTTGCATATTTACGTAATTACTTTTGAATTTGAATTGAAGTCAGTTAGCCATGACACAGACATAAAATCCTATTTGTTTAGCCTGTCTTTTCTCCCAATCAAGCAGAGCTTTCGAACAATTATTGCACTGGAGACAAGTAATATCGCAAGGCATGATCACAAGCTTTGTTTGTTCAAAAACAATCGACCAGACAATCGCTGTCTGTTTAAAAACAATACCCAATTAGACCACAGGATACAGGAGACACGAAATTCCCCCCCATCCCATAGACTCTACTTGTACTTCGTACCCGTGAGTCAAAAATTGATCAACATGTGTAAAAGATATAAGGAAACATAATATAGTCTTATGAGTCTTATAATCTAACTGTTCGCTGAGGCGGCCAGCCGAGCCAAGTTTGCGGACCGCCCATCAGAGAAGAGAGCAGCATTTGCGGTCGAGAGAAATTCGAGAGCCCTCAGATAACGCGCTCTGATTGGTTAATCATGTTGACATGATAACGATGCCGACAGACGTTAACTCTCGCAGCTTCGAGCAGATTTACCGGATCTAATTCGTCTCTACACAGGAAGATTATTGCATAAAAGGATAAATGAACTAGTTTTAAACTTTTTGGACCAAAAAAGCATTCTTCTAAATACTACTAACTATTTTTGTCATTGTCAAGTCCTGGAATCTCGAATTTGGTAGTGTTTTAGCATCGGTGTTTTCGATCAGATAGCTAAAGCCATCGACAGAGTCCAGAAAAATGTCAAACCTTCCTCCGGATGCCAATTTTGTTAGTTGAACCTTCCTCATTTTATCAAGTCAAAATAACCAGATTTTTCGAGCTCCTCGCATTGTTTTTAACCCTGAAATTTATAAACCAGTTGCTGTTGCCAAAATAACCCAAAATTTTCCTTGGTTTAGTGTAAAAATTATTAAACCTTCCTCAAACATGACATTAACAAGCAAAACCTTCCTCCGGCTCGCAGCCGTGGAGCCGTGAATTTTTCTGGACTCTGGCCATCGACCTGGTCGTCTCAACTTATACCGTTCGATCACGAGTCGTAGTTGTAGCGGTATATCAGCGCAGGCAAGGAGCGAGACTACGACGATGTAACGATTCTATACATAATACGCAACTTTGACTAAACGCCCGGGGGGGGCCACTTGGTACCTGATGTGTTATCATGCTCGTACATAAAAACACGGGGAAGGGTGCCTTTCTTCAAATTAGGCAAGGGCCCGCGCGGGCCCGCGTTTAGGGGTGCCAATTCGACCATCATTTCAAAAAAGGATCTCCTATTTTACATTTGATAAATCAAAAACTCTTCTGTGATGATATTTTTAATCATGCATTTCAAAACAGAGTTTGTGACGAATCAATGAACTCAGCAGACTGGCAAGAGATTGATTACAAGGGTAGGAGTTCAGAAGCAGGTTCCTCCTCGCCAAAAAATGAGGTTGCTCTCCTCCGCCGAAACGAAAACTCTCGATTCGTTGTCAGCGATCAGTGGCATGGCCATGGGGAGGGATGGGGGGCATTTGCCCCCCCCCCCTACTCCTCGAGATTCGTTAAAAACGAGGAGAAAGTAGCTGGGTATAGGTAGGGTAGGTAAGAATTTTTCCAAGAAATGCTGGAAAGCGACTAGGAGAGTCATTCTAAGCCAAAGTAAAGGTTTCCATTTTCAAAAATTTTCTTCTATTTTAAGGCTTACATTACGGGGTCGAGCAAACATTGGATTGCGAGAAGCGTTCTATATAACAAAGTATAAGGTCTTTGCGCAAAAACTTTTCCTAAAGATGGTGATTCATAGAAAACTTTTACAAAATTGTCAAAGTTTCCAATTGGTAAAGATGGGATGGAGATAGGGATTTTAAGCCAAAGAAAATGATGTTTAATCAAAATTTGTCTAGGGATGCCAACTTTTAAAACAAAAGTCAACAGGAAATACTGATAGCTGATAGGCTAGAATTTGACCACAACTGGCTTGAGCCACTTTTATATGCTTACATTCCCTTTAATACAGCAAACATGGGATTGAGAGAAGCTTTTTAAGCCAAAGTAGAGCGCGTGTTCTCAAAAATTTTTCCTGGGGGCTTCACCCTCAAACCCCCTCAGTTCAATACCCCCAAGTTAATTTTTCCAGGCCACGCCGCTGTCAGCGATTAGGGTAGCTAAACTCGATAAATTCAATGTGACACGGGAAAGGGTATGTTCTCAAGAAAAGTTTCCGCGATTAGGGTATGTATTTTGTTGAAACAGTCAGCGATTAGGGTACATATGTTGCACCTTTGTACGAGCATGATACTATAGGAAAGTATAGGAGTGGCCCCCCCGGGACTAAACGGCCTCCAATATGGATATTTTTCGGAATTTCATGATATTTTGCTTCAGGTTTGAACTCAACGCTCAAAGAGCAATTTTTTATATCTGTGGTTTGTGCAATATTGATTTAATGAAGATGTAAAGTAGAAAGTGGTAAGCAGGATATTATACCAATCGAATCCTGACTGGTTGCCAGCGCACGCGTAAATCATCCAATTTCACGCTGATCAGCTAATGACTTCACTGCCTTTCAACAACAAATGAAGCACAGAAGAAAATAGCTACTAAGCTACGGCAATTGTTTGAATTTTTTTGTTATAAATCGATAGCAAGTATGCCCCTCAAGAGTCGTTTGTATGTTAGGATGAATATTACATTTCGGGACGAATTTGCATGCGTTTTCCGGTCAACTCATGTTTCTTAAAAATCGACGAAAATCGCTAGAGATTAGATATAACGAAAAACTTGCAAGTCCCACGTAGAATGCCATAAGAAATGCCACTGACATAACCGCTAATCTTAAGTTTTGAGCTAGTTCCAACTGCCATACCAAATTGGCCTACCCTTGTCATCAGTTAAAGCCATTCCATTGGCTCAAAATAGCAATGACTTGAATTAATAAGACATATAGTCAAGTCACCAACAACTTCGACGCAAATGCAGCAGTTTTCCAAAGTTTCCTCTTCTGTAAATTCGATAAAACACAGCCAAGTTCTCTGCGTACACCGCGTGTGAATATTGAAGAATTAGTCACACCGTGTCATGGTCCAAAGCTTGAATTTGTATAGAGAGTCTTTAGTTCAAAACTGTATCACTGTGCAGTTTTTTTCTTCAAGAACAAAGCATGAAGGAATCCCATGATACCTACACTACCCGTAGCCAATGACAGATTAGCTCGAAAAGATAATCTATGAAGTTACATACAGAAAGGACATGGCATTTATTTGAGGTTGGTTGTGTTGGTTGTGTTTTACTATTTTGAGCCGATGTCAGAGTTCGCGACGCCATGTAGCAAGTGGGGCAAACTTTCAATTGCGCCTACCGCAAACTGTTTTAAATTTCGATATTTCAGTGGTAATTGACCGCAAATCATCTCATTTTTAGTCAATTTCAATATGAATTTATGTTTTCTTGCCTACAAACAAGGCTTTATTTCGTAAATGTAAGAACTGTACTCTATACTCACTAGGAATTTTTCATTAGTTTGCCGCTCCGCGGCCGTCGGAGAACAATAGAATTGGCCTAGTACCCTCCACACTTTCTGCGATTTGAACTTGTAAAATACACTATATCCTCCAAAATATCACACAAAACGGTTCAGAAATGAAGTTACATACAGAAAGGACATGGCATTTATTTGAGGTTGGTTGTGTTGGTTGTGTTTTACTATTTTGAGCCGATGTCAGAGTTCGCGACGCCATGTAGCAAGTGGGGCAAACTTTCAATTGCGCCTACCGCAAACTGTTTTAAATTTCGATATTTCAGTGGTAATTGACCGCAAATCATCTCATTTTTAGTCAATTTCAATATGAATTTATGTTTTCTCGCCTACAAACAAGGCTTGATTTCGTAAATGTAAGAACTGTACTCTGTACTCACTAGGAATTTTTCATTAGTTTGCCGCTCCGCGGCCGTCGGAGAACAATAAAATTGGCCTAGTACCCTCCACACTTTCTGCGATTTTAACTTGTAAAATACACTATATCCTCCAAAATATCACACAAAACGGTTCATAAGCAATTAATAAGCAATTATTAATTAAAAATTATAAAGTTTTGCCTGAAAAAATCTCTCAGTTTTAAATAAAACAAACTTTCCAATCGCACGCGGCGATTTCCTATAGGCCACAATTGAAGATTTTGATTTGTTTGCCGCACAAGCAATATGGCGTCGTGAACTCCGAAATGGTGTATTTGGTATGGAAGTTAGAACTAGCTCAAAATTTTGCTCGATGCTATAATTTAAGGTAGCAGTTAACCCTTAGGATTTGAGAAATGTGAAATTTTGAGCCAAATTTTGAAATTTGTGTTATTCAATAGTTTATTTATTCCTTTTAAAGATAAAGCAGCCTCCAAGCCTATATAGATGTTCATATCCCCTTTAAATTAATATTTATATGAAGAGGTCATCCCAATTTTCCTTAGCAACAAACTATTTTTTTGGTTACTAAGGAGGTTCTTCGAAAATTTTGTCCAGAAATTGTTCAAAATCCCTCGTTTTATGCTCTTGGGCTCCATTCCGCCTTTTCCAATCCCATGACTCCTTTCTTTGGGCAACAACAACAGCGCAAAGAAGTGCTTTTTGTGGAATGAAGAAATGGAGGGGAGAACTAAAGTGATGCAGACCTGAAGGCCAAAAGTTACCAAATGTTTAGGAGTAAGGAAAGGAAGAAAAGGTTATCAAGAAAAAAATAAGTGACAAGTAGATAGAGAACGAGCAGCAATGGTAGAGAAGGCACAAAACGAAG
Source organism: Aurelia aurita (assembly GCA_004194415.1). NCBI lineage: Eukaryota > Metazoa > Cnidaria > Scyphozoa > Semaeostomeae > Ulmaridae > Aurelia > Aurelia aurita. The sequence goes on along the minus strand of REGM01000214.1, from coordinate 145,644 downwards.
TATTAGGGGCTACAACAGCCGGGCCTAAAAGTGATGTGACTGATGTGATGTCTTATAAACTCGTACTCCACCACACCAAACAAGGTGAAGGCAAATAGTAAATACAATCCAAGTTGGAGAAGTTGAAGCTACAAATCAAAGTAAGTTGCACAGAACATTCTAGTAGCCCATTTGAGAATATACCAAGTTTTGCAAGGAAGTTAAAGGATGGAACAGGACAGCATGCATGTTCTGTATGCCACTACTGGCAAACACAACATCAACAAAAGGATTCTTCAAGATCCAAGATCTGTCTGTTTTGCTTGCAAGACTGGAATACTAACTCTAACTACTACGACATAACAGAGGGAGAGCTGGACTTGCAGGATAGTTATCCTTGAAGTGCAGGAGATATGGAAAGTAAAATTCTTTTCTTCAACAAGCACTAAAAGACTGGTGGTACAGGGGGGTTTCAAGTCAATCGTCAAGGTGTAAAGGCTACGCAGACCTGAAAGTAGATCTGGTTCAGTACATTTATTTCCAGCAAATAGTAGCATTAGTGGTATAAAAATGCAGAACAAGAGCCAGTTGAAGGACCATACACAAGGAAGACACTATAAATGGACTTAACTGGTAGAAAAAAATAGTTGCTAGAAAAATTTATGGGCTGTAAAACCTTGTTTATAATTCACCATTTGATGGAAACCCAACCGAAAGCACTTGTTCAACTTTAAGGCTGTTTTTCTCAAAATGCTGTATTTGCCAACTGTCAAAGCAATATCCTTTGCCAATTTGACACCATTGTTGATATTTTAATGAGATTTTCACAAAAGAGGTCTCAAATGTTGTTCTTTGCAATAAATTATGTAAATTTTGAAAATTTTTTAAGCCACGCCTGGTTGCCATGGAGACTCTACTTTGGTGACAGTTGCCTAATTTGTAACAAAATTTCGCAAAATTGATAATTCATTGCATATAACATTATAAAGCACACCTTTAGTAGGAGTTTCAGCCAAATATCTCATACTGGACCAGAATAAATGGCATTTTTGTTAAAATTTTCGGAAACAATAATGACTGTTTCCATGGAAACGATTGTCTTCAGAAATTATTTTTTGACAAAATTCTAATTTTATCTACCATTCCAAGCTTTTCTGAAAATTTCATGGAAATACTATGCAAGGAATTGTAGTTATTTGCTAGTAAAGTTTTTGGCTCCTAAGGGTTAACTGCTACCTTAAGATTAGCAGGTACGTCAGTGGTGTTTCTATTCTATATGGCATTCCTCGGGTAGTGTCTTGAAGTTTTTATCTTTATGCCTAAAGTAATTTCTAGCGATTGTTGATGCTTTATGAAACATTAATATCTGTTGACCGGAAAACGCATGTAAATTGGTCGGCAAATGCAATATCTTTCCTAACATGTAAATAACTCTAGAGGAGCATACTTGCTATCAATTCATCAAAGAAATTACAAATTACAAACTTAGTAGCTATTTCATTTTTCGTGAGGGTACTCTAAAATTCACCTCGAACAGTAAAATTTCCTCACGTGGTTCATTTGTTGTTGAAGAGCAGCAAATTTATTGGCTGGTTAACGTGAAATTGGATGATTTCCGCGTGCGCTGGCAACGAGTAAAGATTTGATCGGTATCCTTTACAGGGTATGGGCGTGTAAAATTAAAATTGCACCTAAAAAGATTTTCAAGGTAAAATCATTTGTGACATCAAGCATTTAAAATACTAGTAAGGTTAATATTACATATGCCAAGGATACGCTAATGATATAAAAAATTTACAGATTAAATGTTTATTGCAAATCCGAATCTGAAGTAACTTATTTTGTATCATGAAATTTTTAAAATGTCCATGATGGTGGTCGTTCTTTAACATGATATACTTAAGTCTCTATCAAAATGATCTTGGCTGATTTGCTGCTTCAATTATGAAACGTCATATCATTCTTTCAATTTTCTCCAGATCATTATTTGAGTCTACGAATGAGAATGCTGAATTAGCCAATGCATTATTGTCACTTGGCCAGAAACACATTTTACCAGATTCAACCCAACCAAGATTTGAGAACAACTTCACTTATCAAAAACCAGGATTTTTGTCCTTATCTTCGAGCTCACACCCTTCATTTGCGGTGCCCAACAACAATGGCTGGATTGGCGGGCCTTCAACGAGCATTCCTCTATGTCCCTATCCTACACTGAATGTTAACCATGCTCCAATTTGCAGTTGTTCTACGAGGTATAGCAATTTGATTTCTTTCGTTTATTGATTTTGAGATACTTACACATCCTACATTCTTAATATATCGTGTGTCTAAAAAGATATGTCACGTTTGAGTGATTCAATTGACAAGTTAAAGAAATATATCTGATTGAATATTTTTTTCCACTCTTCCAATATTCTAACTTGAATATTGAAACCGTGTTGTTTACTTAGCATTGCAAAGTTCCGCAGTTATTTACTCCTACAGACAAGCTGAAACGATCTTCAAAACTTTCACTGACGTTGTGTTGTTAGAGCAGAAAAGAAAAGCTTTATGAAAGAATGGAATGGAGCCAAAATTTTGGTCTTTTTAGATCAAAATTAACGAGATCTCTTTTCATGTAGAACCATAAGAAAACAGCTGCTGCAATTTAAAGCACTACAATTTTTAAAAACTTGTTTTCCTTATTGCGTTTACGTCCATTGTTTTGGACCTTTCGACATCAAGTGATTCTGATCCAAGAAACCAGTGAGTACTTGCCCATGACAGAGAACAATGAGTCAAACCTGAAGTTAAACTTTGCATTATGGGAATATAAACCCTTTGCATTATGGGAATATAAACCCTTTGCATTATTGGTATATAAACCCTTTGCATTATGGGAATATAAACCCTTTGCATTATGGGAATATAAACCCTTTGCATTATTGGTATATAAACCCTTTGCATTATGGGAATATAAAACCTTTGCATTATGGTAATATAAACCCTTTGCATTATTGGTATATAAACCCTTTGCATTATGGGAATATAAACCCTTTGAATTATGGGAATATAAACCCTTTGCATTATGGGAATATAAACCCCTTGCATTATGGGAATATAAACCCTTTGCATTATGGGAATATAAACCCTTTGCATTATGGGAATATAAACCCTTTGCATTATGGGAATATAAACCCTTTGCATTATGGGAATATAAACCCTTTGCAGCGCCTTCTATCTTCACTGCTCCAAGAGTTTGATCAAACCTTGGGGCATTTGTATGACAAAAGCGACAGGATTAATTTTTTATTCATCAAGCTTGCAACTAAAGTAGTTGCTATCGTAACCATTTTTAAGAAGATGGCTGCCATACAGCTATCAACTGGCGTAAAATCGCATTTTCCAGCAAGTTCCGATTTCTTCACAAGTGTTTTTGCTTCCAGAGAGGTGGACGTTCTGCCTACTGCTATAGTAGGCTCGGCAAAGTAACTAAAGGTCTATTACTGCCGAATGAACAATGAAGTGCCTAAATTCTACAAGTAGTGATAAATCTTACTGGTGGTGGACGATTGCAGTGAGGCAACTGCAACAACTGGCCCATGTTCAAGGCATTATTTTGAATTCATTGTTTGTCCTCGACCTTTCATTGGGCTACTTCCCGAAGTATAAACAACACAGAAAATACTTCCTGTACGAAAAGCCTCACTGCACAAGGCCCTCAACTTACGCTCATCTCATTGAATTGCTGTTGTTATTGTCGCTGCAGCGAGGGCCTTATTTCCAGAGCTGTAAAATAACTCTGTATAATAAATTAGCTCTAGAGCTGTAAAACCGGACAAAAATCTCAATCGGCATTTGATTTCTTCCGTCCCAATCAGAATGCTGGATTTGAATAACCGCACTCTGATTGGCTAGTCCGTGTTTGAATTTGACTTCCCGCCAAAAGCCAACAAAGACCGTCGAGCGCATCGTTCAATTGATCTGCTGAAACGCACTGTGATCCAGGGCATCGAATAAATACCGAAATTTTAAGTTTTAGATTCCTAATTGAGTTTGAGCTTGCGACATGCAGCATAACCTTGGGGTTCATGTGCTGCAAACATTTTCAAGATTGGTCAACAGAAAGCGGAGATATTGATTTTTAAAGTTGGGCCTAAATTAGTCCTTTGTTTACATAACCTGTAGAGGGATGGCACTGTTTTGATCGCACTTTACAACTTCATATTTCTAGGCTCAGAATTGACAGATCGTTTCCATTTTAGTCTTATTTCGATCCTCTAAATGTGTGCTTCAAGGCAATGTTAAGCATGTTCAAATATGTTTCCTTTTTGTGACCGTTTTTAGACAATTGCATGATGGTACTTTTCTAACAAATTTCTGTCTTCAAAATCAATTGTAAAATTCAAACCCAAATACACAAAATATATGTTTCGCTATGCTCTACATCTTACCACAATCTCAGTTGCTTAATGTGTATCAAGCACTTACTGAAAGCCATTTAAGGTATGCTAACGTGGTATGGGGAGCCCTCTCCGATACCAAACTTAGTACTCTGCAGAAATATCAGAACAGAGCATTCGATCTGATAGAATCTTCGAAGGTGAAAGATGCTTTGAATAAGAACTCTCTGAACGTAAATCAATTGATTTGATGACGTTTGACCAAGCGGTTATGACCTACAAAATTGTGCATCAGCTTTGTCGTGAAGGCCTACAGAAAATTCATAGAAAGGTCTGCCATATAAAAATACAACACAACGAACAGGAAGGATCTCCATGTACAAAAACTGACATTAGAACATACTAGCAGGTCCAAAAGCTTGGACCACAACACATCAGAGATACCGGATCCATTGTACGATTCAAAAAAGAGCTTCGATCCCACCTTTTAAGCTAACAAATACCAGTTGCACAAATCCATGGAAGATCAATACTTAGGGACAACATATTTTTAGATCTATAGAGTATATTCTTGTAACTTTCCACTGTAATTTACTTTTTTGTTTCTATTATAACTGAATGGATGTCGTGGATAAATAAGATGAATGAAAAAAATTAAGCTCATTTGTACCTTTGTAGATTTGCTCAGTCATGTCATACATGGAAACCACCTCAACACAACAATCTAGCAGGATTTTCTCCCATTATCTCAAATTTCCACCCGAACCTCTGCTACCCGCAACCACTTCACCATCCACTACTCTTTGCTCCAAATGGAATACACCAAGCTATGCCTGGCTACAGTCAAATCCCAAGTAGAATAGGCTTACCAACTACAATGCCACAACAAGCCCATAGTCAACAAGTATCGGGTGTAATTCCACAACAGTTGCAGCCTGTAGTCGTTTCGTCACAGATTCATGAAGTGAAACAATCTCCTTCAGGCCGTACGTCAGTTGCCATCGTTGCCCCTATGATATTAGAAGTTGATCAGAACAGTAAAGTACAAGTGCCCTTCATTTACAACGTCAATCAGTTCCTGAATCTCCCTAATAAAAATATTCAACGCGATACGACATTGCCCCACACCAATGCTTTGAAAAGTTCTGTGGCTCAAATTGCTCATCAAACGCATCAAAGTTCAAGCAATCAGCACAAATCAAATACAGAAGTCGCAGCTCCTCCTAAGCAAGATTCAATATCTCAACTTGGAAAAGCAGCAAACATGATACTAAAAACAACACAAGATGATATTCAGACAATAGACCAGAACATGCTTGATGTCTCAAATAAAGAAACATCTGAAAATGGTAAACCTGAGGTACGATCTGTCATTTTTCATTCCTTCCTGTCAACAATATTGCAACGTATGCTATTTCCCCTTTCATTTCCCAAGCGCACTTGCATTTTTGAACTATTCTCTTTCTTTGTTGTAATATTATTTGCGAGGTTAACATATACAAAAAAGACAGTGAATTCGCCCTTAAGGTTACTGTAACCCTTCAGACACAAATTTATCGATTTTTCGTTTTCCTCATATCCCGATGGTTTAAGTATTTGAGTATCGTTTCAACCAACTCACTTCCAGAAATAACCACAATTACTGGGAAATTTGAGCATTTTAAAAGAAGCAATCATATTTCTCAAAAATTGCGGGAATAGACTTCAGAGGATTAAAGTAAACTCATTTGACCTTGCAGCTATATTCACAACATCCCCTGCTGTTATTTTCTTGATATAACGATTGAACAAGACCGCCCTAAAGCTTTATTGCTTGACCTGCGGCTTTATGTTTGCACTTTCAAGCATAATCGTTTTTCCCGCACGTTCTGCTTCAATTTGATAAAAGCTTGATTTCTCGAAACAAGATTCCGGGGTACTGGTGGGTACTAAAAAATCTTGGTGTACCTAACGGGCCAATCAAATCGCTTGACACTTGGCATACAGGGTCACAAAGCATATAACTACCAAAGGGTGTCAGCGATTTGTGATAGATCCACTGGTCCGACTTTTATAAGGGTTTAAAAGTTAAAAAATACATTTCAGACATTAACATTAATTTAAAATTGAATTATTTCTAGACAGTACGTTTTATCAAAAATTCGTGACACCCTTTTGCAGTTCAGGACCTTAAGTCTTAGGTAAATAGATAGTCTTGGTCGAACAATGCCCGATGAGGTACACCAAGATTTTTTCCCAAGGGTGGTAAATTTCGCCTAAAATCTGGAATAAATCATTTGCGTTTTTATTTAATCAACTGGTCATATTTTTATGGTATTCTACGGTTGATTCTGCTTCGAATAACATATAATGTTGTTTGGTATATTTTAAGGAACGGCCGTGAAAAGTAGAGTTTCTTAATCGCTGTCTGAAGGGTTACAGTAACCTTAAAGACGAAGACTTGTTCATCTTGAAACTAGTAGAGGCGAAGTCCTTGGTATTCTTGTAATGGGGAAACTGATAAATGAAGGATGTGTTTTTCATGAAAACTCGAGGATGTGTTTTTCATGAAAACACAAATGAAGGATGAAGGATGTGTTTTTCATGAAAACATTTCGCGCCAGTTACTTTTGGCCACCGGAAAACTGCCGAAACTGCTATCTTTAATTCTCGCGCATCTCTGCTGCGCCCAAATTAAAGGGTTTTTGATGAGATCATTCTGGGCCTGGTTTACTTTGCAAGTTGAGTCAAAATGCTACTAATAATAATTCATTCCATGTCAGGTGAGATTGAGGATAGCGCAAAATTACTCATGCAACAATTTAATTGTTTTTATTAGCGGACATTTTCACTTGACATCTAATTTGAGTCTTTGAGACAGACTTTGAAAATGGATGCCCAGAACAGAAATGCTTCTAAATCCATATTTGTTCGTACAGATGACAGCCAACATATTCCCGTCAGTTTCTAATATTCCCAATATATTCCCAATAAGAAACTCTTTGTGAGACGCCAAACTATGACTTCACCGATAAAAAAAGTTGAGAACTGGAAATACTTTGTTCACTATCTAAGCATATTTTTGCTTGTTCCTCGTACTGTATTATTCAGAATTGCTTGAGAAATGTCTTGGCAGAGACATGGTTTCACAAAATCTGTTCGGGAAGGCACAGGAGATCCTCGACCGACGTAAAAATGAGAATTTGAGGTAAATTATAAGAAATCGTCAAGATGCTTTGAGTACCAACCAATGTCCTGATAACGGTAGACACGTTTAATAGTCGCTGTGGAGGAGCCGCATTTTCAGCAATTCTAAATTTGCCTTAACTATAAACTAGAAGCTTTGACTTGAACTTTGATACCTTGTTTTATAAAGTTGATTCTGTATTGGAGGAAATATTTTGCCAGTCCAATTCACATTTTAGCTCACTTGAAGTCAGCTTCCTGAAACTGAAAGTCAAGTAACTGTTGCTGAGCATCTTCCGTTTTTTTGCATAAAAATTCTGAGCTCAAATTGTTGAAAAATCCTGAAAAATATGACAATACTCTTCGGAACCTAGAATTTTATATCTAAAACTTCGGATCTGTGAAATTAACGGATTTTGAAGAACGAATGCTGATTGTTCGATAAGGCTGATAGACATTGATACAAGACGGTAAAAAGCCTTAGGTCATATGTTATATGCATATCATATGTCTACCAAATCCTCAATTATTGCTGTTTTTACTTTCAAAATCAATAGCTAACCATATTTCGTAACTGACAAATCCAAGCATAAAATTTAGAAAAATTACAAAGAGACAGTCACATACCAACTTTGGCACGTATACATTGAAATTCAGCCATGTGTCTTTAGACACTCTGAAATTTTCATTCACATTGACTTTATCTCCACAACATTGCATCCATTTCAAAGAATGGAAATAAAAGCCTAACTTGAAGCTTGTACTTAACAACAGAGTAAATTTTAAATGGTTGAAAATAAGGCTCCTCCACAGATACTGGCAAAACGTGTCTACTTTCTTTTTGGACTCACTGTAGAAAAATGAGAATTTTGAGAAACTTCCATTCTGAGTCGCATTCATAGTTTCTTATAACAAAATATGTATAGTTACTTTGAAAAATTAAGTTACATTTTTGCATCAAACAGTAGCAGCGAAATGATACTCGGCATTCTCTTTCGGGCAATGAAGTTCCTTTTGTGTCATTTCTCGTTGTATTTCATTGTCTCGGTAAAAAGATAGAAAAAGAATGGTGCGCTTCTTGAATTGCCACTATTTTATTTTATAGACTGAAAGCCCACCAACTATGTTAAAAAGGAAAGCTTTTCACGCCGAGACAAGCACCGCTATTGCCAGAACGCAAAGCAAACTAATGCAAACAAACAGCACGCAACCCATGACGGCAACGAAAGGAAAAATCACGTCAAAGAATTTGAAGAGCCGAACATGCCCGTATTGCGAAAAAGTGTTTGCAAGGCCTTACACATTGAAAAGTCACATTCGTCGTCATACGAATGAGAAACCATTTACTTGCAAAGTATGTCAACGAAGCTTCTCACAAAGTGCAACATTAGAGAACCACAAACTCACTCATACTGGAGCCAAACCCCATCAATGCAGGTTATGCTTGAAAAGGTTCGCTCATCAAACGTCACTGAAGACGCATTTGCGCATTCATTCTGGGGAGCAGCCGTACAAGTGTGAATACTGCGAGAGAAGATTTACGGATGGATCAACTCTTCAGAAACACAGGAGAACGCATAATGGCGAGAGGCCTTTTCTGTGTCACTATTGCAAGAAACCATTCAGTCAATCTGGTAATATGAGAAGACACATGGCAACAACGCATAAAGCAGTTGCACAAGTTACCCTCGCAGAGGCTAGTTCTTACATTGATAATTCTATCTTTAGAAACTCCGAACTGTCCGAGACACGTGAGTTACAGAATTTATTTTAGCATTGGTAAATAATATTTGTTAGTTTCATCGTTCTTGTTGATCACTAGTTTCTAATTGGAGGTACTACATAGTTTGGACTTTATAAATGAATGTTTTGCCGTGGATCGTTCATTTGTCGATAAATTCCCGTTGTCAAAAGTCAGAGGCAATATGAAAACTTTAGAGACAGATTCAACAGTGGTATCGCCTTGCAGCTTGTTCAAAATATAGATCACTTGTGCTATAAAGGGGCTATATCTTGAAGCTAGAAGAAGTTGAAGGGCATGCAGCCGCATTACTAGCGAAATCAAAATTTTACAACATTAGCAAACATGCAAAATCATGAATTTTGCCACAAGTTTCCGTGGTTAAAAAATTTTCTTCCCGTAGAAGGCTAAGTTGGATATATGAAAATTCATTCAAATAAAATCGGTCAAGTCGTTCTAAAGTTATGAAGATTTCGCTTCGAGGCTGTTTTCTTAATTGCCTTGGGAAGACCAGAAAGTTTGCGAAAGTTTGATCTAAAAATCTGCCCCAGAACAAGCAGTAACAACTTACCATTTTCAAAATATTCGTTGGGTATATTGCTGCCAAAAATGATCAAGGAGACACATCAACTCGATTTAGAAATAAACACACATGCAGAACAGAACAGATGTTTGAAACAAATGTTTGAAACAAATGTTTAAGAAATCTCAAAATTTACGTTAGGCCTAAATATTACGATTTTCATGCTACACAATAGTAACAAACAGCAGGAATAAGAACTACTGCTTAAATTGAAGGTAATAACTAGACATTCACTCACACAGCAGCTGGTGACCAAAGCTTTTATAGCGCCTGCGAAATAATATTTCAACTTTGGAAGCACCAATATCAATAAACAAGGTACCTATGCTCAAGGAAACTTTTCAGGATTAGCTTAAAAGTTATTGCAAATTGATTGGAGCTAAATTGGCATCGCTAGCCCTGATAAAATCTGTTACCCTTTATTTGGGACACCCGGTATAAATTAGCATTTCCGCTATTGGGGTCTGCTGTGGTCGTATTGATGGATAACTCTTGTTTTACCCAAGTGACTGCACAACACAAATAAATTGCGGTCACTTGGACCGAGTTTAAAGCAAGTGCACCTGAAGCATATTTAAATCTGTCTCCATTAGCTGTCAGGTAAGATTTGCGATAGCGAAAAATTACTCATGCAAACTTTTTGATTGTTTTTATTCGCGGGTATTTCGCTTGACATTTAATTTGAGACAGACTTTGGTCTTGCAGTTGCAGTCACTAAAACTCTTAAACAAGAAATTGAACTCTAGATGAGTTTAACCTTCTTGTCCTTAAACCCTTAAAATACTTAAAAGTACTTAAAATCTCAAACCCTAGAATCTCAACGCCTCGAACATTTTGTTCTGTAGACTAGTAAATATACACTTTAGTGTTTTAGCTTTGTTTTTATCGTATTTTTGAAAAAAAGATCATTACTTCATATGTTAGTAGCATTTGTCAAACGTTAGAGCTTATAGTCTAGATAGAGCAGAATAATTCTGTTCTTTGAGAGTGCATTTCGCATGTGGTATTTGGGGAGCCATTCCTCCACAGGATTTTTCTTTCAAGCACTAAAATGTTCAAAATTAAAAAAAAAACAAGCATTGTACTCTGTACTCCTTAGGCCCAGCCCTGGAATGCCCAGCCCTGGAATACCAGGAAGGCGGATTTAAGCCTGGAAAACCAAGTAACAAGGTTATGAAGTGCAATAAACGTTTAAGGAACTTTCCTAAGTATACTGTATACTGTAATCATTCCTAGAGTGATGAAAATTAAGTTATTGTTCGATTTCTGTTCTTTGTTATGATATCAAAGTGATAATAATTACAGTAATAAATAGCCTAGGCATAAAATCTTTAAAAAAGATTGCACTGATGGTTATTGAATCTTTCTTTTGATTTAATGGCTTGAAAGGTACTTTGATATTATTGTTCATTGGAACTTTTTGATATCTTGAATATTTTCAGGATTGCAGCGCTTTTTGTGTTTCAACCAGTTGTCACATCATCAAATTGCTAAATCATAAACCAGAAAAGTGGCAGATGTCTGCTTACCGCCAGACTGTAGACCTTCCTAAACTATGGTTTTCTTGAAGATTGTACCGTTTTAGGATTTACGATGATTTTAATTTTTTCAAAACTTATCATGAATTTTTCAAATAAAACGAAAAACACCGTAATTCCCAAAATAAACAAGATATCAAAAAGTTCCAATGAACAATAATACAGTAAAGTCCCTCCTTTAGGAAACCACTTTACAAGAAACACAGACCCTGAATATTTGCAAAAACAATAGAAGAATATAGACTAATTAAGGAAAAAACAATAGGCTGATTTCAAAAAGTGGGTTTCTTAAAGGCGGGACTCTACTGTAGCATAGTACCTGAAGTTCCTTTTAAGCCATAAAATCAAAAAGAAGATTCAATAACCATCTGTGCAATCCTTGTTAAATTTTTGATGCCTATGCTGTAATAAATATATCAAGTAAAGTTATGTCATAATTGCTAAGTTTTGCCAATGAAAATCTAATTTTCGCACAAAAAGTTGAAGGTTCGTTGTATTTCTGCTTCAAACAGTGAGATAAAGTGGTTCTTTATACCTCTTGTTGCTATTGGTATTTAAAACTCTATAAAGAACGCAGTTTATGCTTGGTATAAAACTTTAAATCTGCCAACGCATGAGAAGGTGGAAAACAGACATGTCTGGTGGATAAATATCAACTGTACTTTATGATGCGATGAATGCAAAGATTAGATGATGAACAAAACAATACTTCCTACAACTTTCTACTTATTGTCACATTAAACTCCCGCATGAAAATATTACGATGAAACATAGTACAAATTATGTCACAGTATGGTATGACTTTAAAAATACCCTAGAGAGATACCTTTAGAAAGAAAGACGACCACTGAATGAATGCGGGCTGTCGGCAGCATTTGACTCTAGAGAAACGCTTAGAGGATTATAACGCATCTTTTTCCACTGGATTGAAATCTCTTTACTTGATTTTGACCACCCACCCTTTGATAGACAAAGTTTACTGGACAATTGGTCATGTAGTTTCATGCAATCCAAGGTCAAACTTTTTCTTACTCATCCCTCCTATTTTGGCCCACGACTGGCTCTGCATGCTTCTTTGGTAAAGATCTAAAACATCAAAGCTCCAATTAGATAAGAAACAATATCAATATTTGCACATTTCGTAAGTCATTTTTTTGTTAGTCCTGGTAACCAAAAATATTTTAAAGTCGGCTTCTTTGGCCAACTACCATCCCTTGCCTCATCTTCCAAATCCATTTGCTGTTAAGCTAAAACATCAATATACCCAATAACTATGGAAAAGTTTATCTTTACATTTCATTAACCAGTGTTTTCGAGTCCTGGTCATCAAAAATAATTAAAACCAGCTTCTTTTGGCTGATTGTTAGTTCTTGCTTTACCCTGCATATTTATTCGTCAAAACTAAAATATTAATAAACCCAATCAAATAAGGAATAGTTTAGTCTTTGTACATTTCATTAATTAGTTTTTTTGAATCTTGGTCATCAACAATTGTTCTGAACAACGACTTGGCACGATTTGATTTCAACAGCCTTTCGTAGAATTCTGCAGGCATCTCTGCTTCGATCCCAAGTGCAACGAGCAAAGATACCATTTTCTTTCTCTCTTTCTTTTTCTCTGTTTCTGTGTTCAGTGGCTTTGGCTCATTTTTTTTCTTCTGTTTTGGTTTTTGATCCTTGTCCATCGTTGCTAGCAAATACTCTATTTCAATCATTTCATCCATGTATTCCCCTTCAACTGCAGTTTCATCTCTTCCGTCCATTGTTTTTCTTGTTCTTGAATGACCCTGCTGGCAGTCAAAAGTTACACTGTAAATACTACCGGGTGGGTCAGAAAAAACCATTCCCGTTTGACAGGCCACTGCTGCCTGGATATCAAAACGATTATATTGACAAATAAATTATTCAATGGTTGACATGTTCAAATATAATTTAAAATTTACCTGACCGAAGTCGGCCATTCCGTTCTGACATTATGAGCGATTTTCTGGAGAAAGCCCCTCAAGAAACCTTCAAAACAGGCCTAAAATCAGGAGAAAATTTTCCAAATACTTCTGCCTTACAACAATGACTTGCACATGCTTTAGCACGTGTTATCCTCTTGGGAGGATACGATCTCCGAGAATAATGTTGTTATATTCCCAGGGATGGCACTTTTATCCTCCCAAAGGGATAAAACATGCTAAAGCATGCGTAAGTCATTGCTATTAAGGCAGAAATATGACGGAAATTTGGTCGCGATTTTATGCCGTTTTTGAAGGTTTCCTGGAGGGGCTTTCTTGAGAAAATCCCTCATAATTTCAGAACGGAGTGGCCGATTTCAGTCAGGTAAAATTTGGAATCTATTTGAACATGTCCACTGTTAAACAATATATTTACCAATATTATTGCCTCGATATCCAGGGAGCAGTGGCCTTTCAAACGGGGATTGTTTTTCTGACTCACCCGGTATAATGAGCGGGCACTCATTGAAGTGTTAATTTTGTTTTNAAAATGGGGGTGACACTTGCTAATTTCCAAATGTCTGGAAAAACACCGGTTTTCAGGGACGAATTGTATATCATTGTCAATGGTTTCCAGATTAAATCCCCAGAATCCTTTACTAGTCTTGTGGAGATCTTATCTGGCCCCGGTGCCTTTCCATTCTTTAATTTGGATATTGCATTTAATACATAAGTATTGTCTATCAACGTGAACTCAAATTTCTTACTATTGGCGTTGATTTTGATTAGAGGGTCATCTTCATTTTTTGATTCTAGTTTTTCAGCCAGTTTTGGACCAACTGTAACAAAATGTTGATTGAGGGCTTCAGCAATGTCCTTCTCTTTGGTGAGTGTTCGCCCATCAACGTCAAGACTAGAAATCACTGTAGAGTGAGTGTCTCTATTCAATACCTTATTTACAGCTTTCCACATACGTTTTGGATTTTCCTTATTCTCATCTATGAGACCCAGATAGTATGACTGTAAGGCATCTCGTATTGCTTTAGTCACTTTGTTACGAAATGTCTTATATACTTGCCACAAATCAGGAGAGTTTATCGCATCCTTTTTTGCCCTATCTCTTTCTTTCATAAGTTGTCTTATTTCAGGAGTTATCCATGGTGCAGGATCAGGACGCATTCGTTTTTTCTTGAATGGTGCATGAATATTAAGGATTGCTTCAAAAATCTCCTGAAATGTTGCTGCCATACTGTCTGGATCATTGGCAAGGGGGCCAAGGATGGTCTCCCATTCAATCTGCTGCAGGTCATACTGAAAAGCTGCCTTATCATATTTGCTTAGACTACGAGACTCTATTATTTTTGGTTTTTTGTTTTTGAGTCTTTGTTCGCCTATTTTACGTATTCCATACACCAAATAATGATCAACCATCCCCAGCTCCAAGACATCTACCTCAGATATATATTGCTTTTTAGTGGTAGAGAAATGGTCAATTAGTGTTTTACTGATTCTTTGTTCATTTTGCTCATTGGTTGTTATAGAGACTCTGGTATAGCTCTTAATCAGTTGCTCAAGCTGATACTCAGAGTAGATTGCCTTTAACCTCTTTGTATTGCTATTTTGTTTACTTGCGAGGTCACAGTTCGTATCACCTATCAATATAATTTCCTTTTCCTCTTTATCTAGTTGTTTTAGAGTATCCCTAAGATTTTCAAACGATTCTTCATCAGCTCCTGAGGTTGGAGGACGATACCAACAAACTATAAGGAAAGGCTTTGCATTGGTTGGTGAAATTTCAACTGATAGCAGCTCCAGTTTTTTGCTTTTTAATTTTATGGCTGGGTATGGTAGACTCTCTTTTACATATAAAGCTACTCCCCCACCATTTACATCACGGTCATTTCGAAAAATGGAGTATCCGTTGATATTAACCTCTGAATCATCAATTTTTTCATCCAGACGTGTTTCACTTAGGCCAATAATGTCAATATCGTTTTCCTTGAGGATGATTTCAAGCTCATGCTTATGTTTTCTCAGGGAAACTATGTTCAGAAACGCTATTTTTAGACCATTTCTCTTACCACGTTTACTAGGCCTACTATTGACAGCACTGTGAGAGCTCTGACACCTTTAACAGTATTTAATAAATTTACTAACATTACCTGAAAATTTTCTCGCTCCTCCATCGCTAATGTGGAGTCCATCTTTCCATAAGTTACTAAATGTAATGTTACTATTATCTATCATGTCCAATCCGTTGATGGCCAGCTCTTCGGCAAGAAGCTTGTTTACTTTCATCGCTTTTGCGTTGAGAGACATGTTGTCTTTTCTGTTAAAGATTGATGAAAAAGCAATTCTTGACTTTGGATTGTTTTTCTGAACTTGATTGAGCATATTCATCGCTTCCTTGCATATCTGCTCTGGGGTATTCACATTCAGGTTATTTGTTCCAACATGCACAATAATTACATCGTTGTTGCTCTTGCCTGCCCTCTGCGCTGCTTGGTTAATTTTCATACCACTTGTGTACTTTATTTCTACATCACGTTGTTCGTTGGAGAGTTTGGACGCATCCACACGCTGCAATTCAGAGTCACCCACAATTAAAACCTTTATTTTTTCGCTTTCCTCAGTTTCTCCTGGCTGCGATAGGCCTTTTCTGGCTTTACCCTTTCGATTCTGTTTGCCTTTACCTGTCATGGATTTGTTTACTTCAGCTGCGCCAGTCTCTTTGTTTTTATTTTGTTCATTATTGGTTTTGTTTGAAGTATCCCGAGAAGAAAGGTTGCTATCCGATGGCATTGTCTTCTTTTCTGATGTTTTATTATTGTCTAAATCTTCAATTACAATAGCAGTTTCATTCTTTTTGTTGTACTTCTTTGTTGTAATTCTCTGGCTATTGTGTTCCTTTGTGTTTGGTTCTTGAATAGGTGAAGCTTGTAAGTTAGGCCCATCTAAGAGTTTCTCGATAATTCTCTGTTTATCATGGAGTTGCCTCTCTAATGAAATAATTCGCTCCTGAAGGGATGTTAGGAGCATTTCCTTGATTTTGTCGCTGAGGGGGTTTTGCCTTGGTGGTTGGGTGGGGCTATTTGGCCTGTTCGCTACCTTGGCTTTGAGATCGAGGATTTCGCCATGTGAAAATCGTTTATATTCTTCAAATTCATCTTGCAATCTTTCCAAATCATTTGTAAAACCTGGATGACTTTGGTGCTCGATGAAATCTGTTTGTGTGTCCTTGCATTCATTATCACATTCCATTTCGCTTATATTGTTGATGCGATAAGACAATTTCTTGTTTTTTTTTGCAGTCATCATGCTGCCTTCGACGATCGCATTTTCCAATATGGCCGCTGTTTTGGCAAAGTCCCATTCGTATTTTGTCGAGCAAAAATCAGCGATTGTGTCGAGATATCTTCCTTGTTTGGAGATTCGTAGAGATTCTGATGCTTCAATAACCTTTTCTATGTCGGTTGCCATTTGTAAGACTAATAATTCAGTCGAAAGTTCGAGCGCTGTAGATTGACGTCCGCCTCCAACCGACTTGTGGTCATTATTTGTTACAAGGGAGGGGGTGAAAGACATTTTCAAAGATTTGATGGAATTTTGGTCCCCCCTCTCTAATTTACCTGAACATTGTTGTCCCCTCTCAAACACTGAAGAAAATATTGTCAGCCCCTCCCCCAATATATACATATTGCAGTACTACAATGAAATTTTGCATCAGATAAGTCAGTCAGCAGGCGGTCTTGTATCTCCTTTGCAGCTTCGTGATGATCTTGTTCCTCAACATGAAGTAAGATGGTCTATCAAAGAGTAAAAATTAGCAGGATTCACCTTAAATCATTTCCATGCCTCCTCTTTAAGATGTGCTTTAATTTTTTGTCCCTCTCTCTGTGAGTAGATAAAATTTTGGTACCCCTCCCGGATGTCTTCCACCCTCCCCGGGAAGAGTTAATTACCGGTCCCTTAGATTAGTTTTATTTTAGATAGTATTGTAATTACATGTTTTTATTGGAGGGCCCCTTGAAAAACAGCTTTTGCTGAAGGGCAACCCTCCTTAAATGAATCAAATATGAAAATATATATGAAATAGTATTTATGTACTAACATCAGACCAATCAAGGATTTGAAGCAATGGAAGGATTTTTTTCATAACGATTTACGAGCTACTTCATGAGTTTCCTCCTCTTAGTATGCTTGAGACCAGGGAGCTAAAGATCTTAGCTCTTTTGCTCCCTGCTGCTTGAAAGTATTGCTGAGGCGCTATGCACACTTTGGAGAGCGCTCATTGAGCGAGGGCATTGATTAATTTTATTTTTATTGAAAGGGGTGGTCATTAGAGGGGACGCTCATCGAGTTCATTCAAGGAGTTACAGTTTGTCTTTCAGAGGTGAATACCGAGAGAGGCAGAGAGAAGTGGAAGAGAGGCAAAGAGAAGTGGAAGAGAGGCAAAGAGAAGTGGAGCCTTTAGGAAGATTGTAAAAGCAATTGAATTGGAAAATTTCAAAGCTTTTGCGTTAATCTATCGCTTAATTAAGGCTCTCACTTAAGGCTAGTTTCGAGATTTCATCGAAGTTTGTTCATAATTCTAGAAATGAAATGAAAACTTAAGTAACAATCTTGACAATACAACATCAACATTTGAAAACAGCTAAGTGCTCGACCTATATAGCATGCTAGATATTTGTTTCTGTTACTGGCGACTAGAAATGCAAAATTGCAAGTGTGCGGAGTGCAAAAACATCTTCGGGATCGATTTGCTGGACTAAATTAAAGTGTCTTAATAATAACTTCGACTTCTCAGTTTATCAATTTTTCGTGCAATCTTTGTTAAAAGAAAGATCTCTTATCAAGAAATAACGTGTATTATACATACGTTCTGCGAGCAGCTCTCGAATTGTGTTGTCTTTCAGAAACGATTACCTCTTTCACGAAAAACAGGATGATATTTGCCAACGACGAAATTTTTCAATTAATCATCCAGCAGGCTCGTAGCAGGTACCAATTTGAGATCCTTGCTCCTCGTGAGCTGTACTTAACTTTATATGAAATCAATCCAAAAAGAATCTTCTGAACATGAATTGTATAAATTGACGGATTCAAAATTTATCAAAGACACTTTTCCTTCCCGCTTGACGCTCAAATCTGATTGATGTCCTCAAAAATACGGTCCATAAGCAAAGTTCTTAGAAAACTATAAACACAAAGAAACATATGACAGCTTTCTTGAGTACGTTTCCTGTCCCTCTTTAATTATTAATGGAGTTTTATTCTCTGGCAGGTATGAATTTGATCAGTGATTAAAATATTGAAAAAAACGTTGAATATTTGTTTGTCAATCTACTTTATGCTGATTGTAAGCAGCCGTCGAATATCATGATTGTTCGCTTATTGTTATTCTTGAGCATCAAGAAGAAAGCTACGCAAGACGTGAAAATGGCTCAATGCTGTATTCAACACATGACCTGCCTATTAGTTGCGTCAACCTTCTGAGCATTGATAAACTGCTCGAAGACTAGAATAAATAAGTCGAGGCGATACTCATTGAAAAATGCGTTTGGAAAACAAATGTTATTGCTTTCGCTATTGTCAAGCGCCACAAAATGAAGGTAACAGATTGGAACGAATTTAGCGATGAGTTAGCCTGCGTGCAGACTTTACTTTTCGTCTGCGAAGGAGAGCCAACGAGGAATTTACAAGTTCCTTGTTGGCTCTCCTTCGCAGTGGAAAAGTAAAGTCTGCACGCAGGCTAGCGATGAGTGTAATGTCTTAAAATAGACTGAGATCGCTACTGGATGACTAAAAAAGTATTCGTTCTATTTTTTATCGAAATACTTACGTTTAATAGCTAAAAGACCGACGTATTTTGTTTGAAATTTGGTTGCCTTCATATGGGAGCTTCCTCGGTTGACGTTATTAAGGTACTGGGGGGGGGGGGAGGAGGACTTAGCAAGGAAATTCAGTTGATTTTTGTGCCTGAAAATGTATCAAATTTGTCATCAAATGTGGCCTACAGCATAACAGCTAAAAAGAGTTTTCACATCCGTAACTTTGCATGTAACTATCCACGTCTCACCCAGTTTATCAAATTGAATAGAACAAATTTATTAAAGGGGCAGTCAGACGCAAAACGCGGGTAACAGATTCTGCGTGGCACTATCCCATAAGTATAGGCCTAAATGCCAAAGCATGTTTACATTACCTTTCTCTTCGTTGTAATTCCGACTAAATTCATTGAGCAGCTTATCCAGTATTGTTCGAGAAGGTTCCATTTACATTTAAGTTTTTCCAAGCATTATAAATCTGACCCACAAACCATATTCTTCGGTGGGTTTTCTGCCACCTTCGAATTGTAGACCTTCTCTTCGCAGCTTCAATGTTGCTTCGACAAGATCGCCGTTTATCTTTTTCAGGCATTTCCGATCAACAAAATACCTTAGTAAATACATGAAATTAACATAGACGAACAATATCTTTCAATTCAATTTGCAAGATTGCTAAGAACAGCTTCGATGCAAACAGATGAAAACATGCGATTATCTTTGTCAAAATCTCCATTGACGAGTCGATGCTTAGCCTAAGCATTTTCAGTTCAAATGTCCCGCGCAGCCTCACGTCCAACTGCCCCTTTAAA
>REGM01000214.1:92094-115662 GCA_004194415.1 Aurelia aurita | reverse complement strand
TCCATATTATAATAAAATTGTTCTTTATATAGATCTGGTGACTCAGCATAGTTGAAAGTATATTCATCAAACTCAACAGAAAGCTTTTCCTGAGAACTATTGCCAACAAAATAGTATATTCAAGAAATATATATAGAAGCTTCAGCTAGAAGCACTTTATTTTGACATGTGATTAGGGCATGCGTCTTGCTACTTTTCAGAGAAAAGAATTATTACATTTGGAAAAGGTCAAAGAAAAGTCAGAGATACTCAGAGAAAAGGGTCCATCTTTGGCTTGTAAATATCAGAGAAAAGGGGTCTATTTTTATTTTTGGGAACTCACATGATATAAATATTGATATAGAAGTGACCCCGCCGGGATTTAAAGCTCTGACATTGAGGAGGATTTCAGACGACAATAAAGACCTTTCAACTATGTCATTATTATATTATGACTTAAAAAAGAAGAAAACTCTAAAAATCGGTCCTTCTAAGCGGGATCTGCCTGCATGCAAAATCGGTTCCTTCCAAGCGGGGTCTGCCTACATACAAAGTGCACTTACGTTTGCTCAAACTTTGAAGCGCAATGGTTGACGGGGAGTTTGGATAATCATGAATGTATGATCTTCCTTCATCGCAACAACGACCTAAAAATGGAGAAAACATAGTCGTGATCAATGCTGCTAGACAATGAGAACTGTAACCAATAACTGGTGAGTCATAAAAATAGCTTCGTTTAAATGGTTACTGTTTCTTGCGTATCAAAGCAATAGTATTGGAAAATATCTTGTTTAATAGCCGACATGCTCAATTAGATTTTAAAATTTACCTGATTGAAATAGGCCACTTTGTTCTGAATTCATAAGGGATTTTCTCGAGAAAGCTCTTTCAAGAAACCTTCAAAAACGGCATAAAATCATAATCAAATTTCCATAATATTTCTGTCTTGGAGAAATAAATTGAACACGCTTTAGTACATGTTATCCCTTTGGGAGGTTGACAATGTCATCCCTAGGAGAGCAACACAGATAGGCCAGGAGATTTGATCCTCCCAAGAGGTTAAGAAGTGCAATTCCATGAAATGCATTACCGCAAGGAAGGAAAACCGACGAAATTTTATCATAGTTTTAAGCCGTTTTCAAAGGCTTTCTGAAGGGCCTTTTCCAGAAAAATCGCTCAAAATTTCAGAACGAAATGTCTGATTTAAGCCAGGTAACTTTTAAATCCAGTTGAACATGTCCGCAGTTAAAAAGACATTTGCCAATATCATAGCTTCAATATCCAGGGAACAACAATGTTTCAAACCGAAAACAGTGGGCATAAATAGGGGGTCATGAGGGCATTTCACTTATACCAAATATAGATAACCTTTGGAAGGCGCATCCACACAGAAAATGTTTCAAATATCTATACATACGTTGTAACAAAGATAGGAACTATAAATATGGATGTTTTATTCAGCCAAAAAGCAGCACTTGATTTTGTGGACATGTTGAAATTACACCCCCGAGAACAAAGAAATGTTCTTTTGGGACTTTGGCAACCTCTGCATAGAAAAATTCTGAATGCATTTCATCTGGAGCTCCAATAGACAGAAACGCTTAAGATGGCGGCCGCGCAAAGCATGCTGGTAAAAGCTCCCTGACGACCACCTAACAACGTCAAAATTTCGGTCTACCCTTTCGACTGGCTAGCTGTGGTAGCTTCTTCTCCACTTTCTCAAAATATAAATGAATCATTTCTGTGCGGAATACTCCCAAACAATATGAAGTTAGTCAAAGTAATTCCATTTTTTAGGAAAGGTTGCCCATTAACAGCATCAAATTATAGACCTATAGATCTCTCTGTTTTCAGCAAAATCACAGAAAAGGTCATGTATGAACGTCTCTACAAATTCCTAGAAAAGACTGAAACCTTGTATACATTACAATTTGGTTTTCGTGCTAGCCATCCCATTAACCATGCCCTAGTTAGTCTAACAAAAGCCATCAAAATTCATTAGAAAATAGAAAATTTGGTTGTGGAATATTTATTGATTTGCAGAAGGCATTTAATACAGTGTATCATAATATTCTTTTAATGAAGCTAGAACATTATGGAATTAGAGGAGCTGCCCTAGATTAGTTTAAATCCTATCACTCACAAAGGAAGCAACATGTTACAGTGACTGGATATAACTCCAGTTATCTCAGTGTTACCTGTGGGGTTCCACAGGATTCTGTCGTCGGTCCTCTCCTTTTCTTACTTTACATTAATGATTTACCTCTGTCTTCCTCAAAACTAGCCTTTTATTTGCAGATGATACTAACATCTATTATGAAGCTGAAAGCCTTAATCAGCTTCAAAGTGTAGTCAACAAGGAAATGAAAAAAGTGAAGATGTGACTTGATGTTAACAAGCTGTCCCTAAATATTGACAAAACCAATTTCATAATTTTTCAGTCTCCTCAGCATTCTTCTCCTGAATCTGCCAATAGCAAAATTGGATAGCTTCCTATCAAGCAGACTTGTTATGTCAAAATACTTGGTGTTCTTTTAGATGAAAGCATTTCATGGAAGTATCACTTGACTGAGCTGTATACTTGACTGAGCTGTATGGCTAGAACTTGTGGTATTATGTTTTTCAAAGTAAGACACTTCTTACCTATTCATGTTTGGGTCTGTCTTTACAACTCTTTATTTTCACCTTTCCTGCAATATGGTATTTTAGTTTGGGATCTTACATATGAGACTCGTATCCCCAATGACCTCAATCCCCAATGACCTCAACAAAAATACACTTGAGTTGACTTTACAATACATCCAAACATCTGGTTGATTGGATTAAGACCACTTTAAATCTAGTTGTACCTCATTCAGCCACCAAGTCCGTTTTCGTAAAGTCTCTTGTCGCAAAGTTCTGTTTCGTAAATATATTTTTATAATAGTATGTACGTGTAATTGTATGTAAATGGGTGGGTCGGGGGGTGTCGCTTGTTCGGGGAGTCGTAGCGCGAGGGCCACACACGCGACTTAGCTTAACTCAACTTCAGTCCTTGGCTTAGGCCTGGACTTAATTTTGTTAAAGCCTCTTTGACACATTGACATAATTGTCTATCAACTTTGGGAATCGGTTGGGTGGTTCTCTGGGTGCGATTTTGCGGGCGGGTGGTGCATTTCCCCTGATTTACCAAGTACTTTTTTTTATCTCTCTATGTAATTGCCACCAGGTTGACATAGTCTAATGCTCCCGGTGGTATCGTCCTTGTAGTGTTTGCAGAGTAGTTTGTAGGTAGCGTAATTGGTATCTTTGTCTTGTAAATTTTTCAATGGAATATATGTCGGGGCTGTAAGCAAAAATGTTGTGCAAAATCGGATACCAGCATGAAACTTGGGTTCTTAGGGTATTTTTGAACGCTGAAAAAGATAAGATGCAGACCTCAGCTGAAAAATTCCCCCAAGTGCTATTTTTAGACAGGGGTACTAGGTCCCAAGCCACCAAAAGCGGTTATTGTCATAATTTTGCTGAAAATTGTGATACCAGCATGAAAATTGGTAGAGATGGGCAGTTTGACATGCTGAAAAAGATAGGATGTAGACCCCAGCTGAAAAATGTCCCCAAGTTCTAATTTTAGACGGGGGTACTAGGTCCCAAGCCCCCAAAAGCGGTTATTGTCAAAATTTTGCTGCAAAGTGTGATACAAGCATGAAAATTGGTAGGGATGGGCAGTTTGATACGCTGAAAAAGATAAGAGGTAGACCCCAGCTGAAAAATGCCTCAAAGTTCTATTTTTAGACGGGGGTACTAGGTCCCAAGCCTCCAAAGACAGTTACTCTAATAATGTTGCTGCAAATTGTGATACCAGGATGAAAATTGGTAGGGATGGGCAGTTTGATACGCTGAAAAAGATAAGAGGTAGACCCCAGCTGAAAAATGCCCCCAAGTTCTATTTTTAGACGGGGGTACTAGTTCCCAAGCCCCCAAAAACAGTTATTCTTAAAAAGTAACAAGTGAAAGGATATACATTCGTTTTTTTTATTCAGTGGCATCCGAGCATTGTCCCACACATTTGCGCAGAGTTCAGTGCATTCAAGACGATATTGTTTGCATTTGCATCTTGAAGAGCAATTTCGCTTACAGCTGCATCTTATAAGTTCATAGCATGATTTTGAGGCCTCCGCATTCAACATCCACCTTGGCGATATTTCATTTTCTTTTTGCTGCCATCCCCAGTCGTTGACATCTGGTATCTCTTGCCACCTCAGAAGCGACTGTCCCCAGATTATACTAGGAAAAAAATATGGTCTTAACATTATTCATAGACTGAATTGTGGACCATGATGGATGAAACAAATGTCCGTTGGGGTATCCAGAATGCGATACCAAAGTCTTTATATTTGTGTGAGGATTTGCAATTTTTGGGTGCTTTTTGTTAGTAGAAACAAAGAAAAAGACTTCACCGAAAGTTGGAACGAATAATGACACAGAAAAGAAATTGGTTCAAAATGGTTCAAAAAACATAATTCGGCACTTGATAACGAGCATATGCTTGAAACGTCGTAGTTTAAATGTACAGCTACGCTATCTTATGATAGTGCGATCGAAAAAATTTACTACATTGTCGCATAATAACATTGTGTGAAATTTCTTACCCGCCTTGTAGTATAGCTCTCCTTGAATGATGAACCAGCGCATCTCTTGTAGGTGGGACACTTTCAATATCACGTCCTTTTGAGTTGAACAGTGCTCTTCGACATGTGTTTACAGTGTGTATGGAGCTAGATCTGTCATATAGCAGAACTACATATCGTTCGAGCAGTTTCATATCGGCAAAATTTGATCTTCCATTGGATATTGCAGAATTGTGAAGAATATTTAGCCTTGCTTAACAGAAATAGAAAATACCTCAAGAAGACGTTTGTTGCATCTGGGTTTGCTTTCCAAGTATCCCATGCCATTTTCTTCCCACGGCCGCCAAACGAAGACACTGTATCACAGCCTGTGAATGCATACCAAAAAAGAATTGCAGCACAAACTTGAATTCCAAGTTTTGCAGCATACTCATGAACTGGAAGCCAACGTTTATGAACTCCAGTACCGAATTATATCCAAAGCTCTTGTATTTGCAGTTTATCGAATACTAATAGAGCAATGACGACAACATCTGTATCAACTGTTCGTATGCAGATTTTCAGATGGCCTGAGCTAGCAGCGTGAAGGGCGTGGAGGAATATCCTTGTATCGGCTTCTTCGTTGTTGCATGGTGCAAGCGAGGCCAAGTTGACTGAAACTTTATTGCAGATTGCATTTTCAAGTGACGTTGCAATGATGACATTCTCATTTGCATTTTTTTCCAAGCTCTACTGCCAGCATCGTAAAGAGTTCCTCTTTGTTCATGTCAACTCGAAGAAACTGACACCAGTTCTTGCAGATAGGTGTTGATTCACGAACAGATACCCTTATACCACCTCCTCTCTTCTCTCTTGTTTCAGATTTAAGACTTTATGGCAAATATCGATCGAAAACGACGTCTGCTCGTCGACGACCATCAGCTCGCAGCTCCTGTAGAACTTTTGGTACAAACAACTTCGAACAATACTCCCCGAATGTTTTAACATCGCCGGGCAAAGTCATTTGAACCAATGCTGCACCATCAATCACTGTTGCTGTCGTTTCTGGGCAGTCGAGTCTTGTGTCGCCATATGTTTCGAGAATTTGAAGAAAATCTGCTTTGTTCCTTTTCCTTAGCTTGCCGTATTCCGATAATGATGGAGGATATGCATGATTTTCATGTGAGAAAAACTCTCCAAGATCGCTTTCTCTTGATTGGCAAGCAACATACAGTGATGCAAATAACTTGCGATCTTGCCTTAATGAAACAGCTTTGAGCTTTGACTATGAAGTGGTGATTGAATTTCTCTGCCTGAACAAGGAGAGTTTGTTTCTTGGGATTGTTGAATAGATGGAAACTTCACAATTCACAAGCCTTTCATGTACATATTGCTGATATTGGTTCTGTCAAATGACCGAGGCTATTCTAACCGATTCAGCAGCACCTTCATTCATTATGTTTTTACTCACAGCATTTACAAGCATATCATTCTCTTCGAAGGGATTTCCAAGCTCTTCAAATGCGTCTTTGAATGAAATGACATCTTGTCGAAAGCGCTTTTCGTGTGCATCAGTGTCTTCGTGATTCAGGTCCACATCAGCGCAAGCCGACTTTAGTTTAACCTGCGATACCAAATAACGCATGTATGTATTTATGTATGTGATGGCTGAGGTCGTCCTTTTCTTTGTCGGTTGAGTCCTCAAATAACTGAAGTAACCTCGCAATCATCCACTTGATCAATGCATTTGCGTTGTCTAAGATGCCTATTGCTCCACCATCTATCTTCACAATTTTGTTATTCTGCTCATAGGCTTGATCTTCGGGCATACTGGAAAATTTTCTCTTGGTCTTCTTCGATGTAAAATTAAGAAGTGTTTGTTTCTCGCTGCTATTGACGTTGCCGCTATTGTGCGATAACAAAAGGCCATCAGCAGTTTGTCAGCAAAAATTCAGGATAGCGTATACGCTCATTTATTTATATGGACTCAATTCCATTAAGCTTGACTCAAAACTGATCATTAGAGAATGACGAGCAGAGGCTTGGACCTAGTACCCCCGTCCAAAGATAGAATTTGGGAGCATTTTTCAGCTGGGGTCTACATCTTATCGTTTTCAGCGTATCAAACTGCCCATCCCTACCAATTTTCATGCTGGTATCACAATTTGCAGCAAAATTATGACAATAACCGCTTTTGGGGGCTTGGGACATAGTACNGATAGCGTATACGCTCATGTATTTATATGGACTCAATTCCTTTAAGCTTGACTCAAAACTGCTCATTAGAGAATGACGAGCAGAGGCTTGGACCTAGTACCCCCGTCCAAAGATAGAATTTGGGGGCATTTTTCAGCTGGGGTCTACATCTTATCGTTTTCAGCGTATCAAACTGCCCATCCCTACCAATTTTCATGCTGGTATCACAATTTGCAGCAAAATTATGACAATAACCGCTTTTGGGGGCTTGGGACATAGTACCCCCGTCTAAAAATAGAACTTGGGGGCATTTTTCAGCTGGGGTCTACATCTTATCTTTTTCAGCGTATCAAACTGCCGATCCCTACCAATTTTCATGCTGGTATCACAATTTGCAGCAACATTATTAGAGTAACTGTCTTTGGAGGCTTGGGCCCTAGTACCCCCGTCTAAAAATAGCACTTGGGGGCATTTTTTAGCTGTGGTCTACACCTTATCTTTTTCAGCATGTCAAACTGCCCATCTCTACCAATTTTCATGCTGGTATCACAATTTTCAGCAAAATTATGACAATAACCGCTTTTGGGGGCTTGGGACCTAGTACCCCCGTCTAAAAATAGCACTTGGGGGAATTTTTCAGTTGGGGTCTGCATCTTATCTTTTTCAGCGGTCAAAACTACCCTAGCGACCCAAGTTTCATGCTGGTATCCGATTTTGCACAATACTCTTAATATCTGAGACTAACAGCCCTGACCATTTTACTGCACCTTCTGCACCAATATTTTCAGACCTTTAAGATTCTAAAACTGCAAGATCTCTGTCGCTTGAAGTTGCTTAGTTTTGTATATGAATGTGTTAATAAGATCTCTCCTTTTTTGTTTGCATTCTTTCGTTGGATTAGTTGGGACTGTTCATCAATATCGTACACGGCAAGTCACCAAAAATAATAATTTCCTAACCCAGAAAAATACCCTGCAATATGGTCTTAGGTCAGTGCGTGACTGCGGAGCTAAATGCTGGAATGATATTCCTGTGGATATAAAACAATCTCCATCTGTTAATAGTTTTCGTCAAAAACTCAAAGCCTTCCTCCCTGAAACTAATTACCAAAGTTTGGGTATAAAAAAGGTCACCATCCGCGCAGTAGCTTCTGTTGTTGTGGTTGTCATAATGTCAATGAAAGAAATCAAATTTATATAAGATACTGTTACAATAGGGGGTGCTCTCTCCCCAATTAGTCTAACTACTGAGAGAGCTCCTCCTTTAAATAATTCACTCCGTACAATCTATCTCGTTTTTATGTTTTGTATTTATGTATATTGTATTAATTTCTGTGGCCTATCATTTTCTACACGTAAAATGTAATATCTAACTTCAATTAAGGATTCATATGACGTCCTATCAAGGCGTCATGTGACCCCAATAAGTCCACGTGACCTCATTAACATCACGTGATCACTAAAAAAGCTAAAAGGGCACACCACCTCGTAGAAATTCATTCTCCTGACGATGACCATAAAGTCGAAACGCGTAGAGAATAAAAGTAAAGAATAGAAGAAAATAATAGAATAGAAGAACTCCAAGTCATCTTATTTTTTGTGTACATCTTGTATTAATTTCCCGTATTGATGTACTAATGTTCTGTAATTTTGTCGTATATTTCTCGTAGTTTGGTTATTTGTTTGTCTAGTTATTATTGATAAATTGTATGTAGTAGAATTTAAAATATGAAAACTGAACTGGAATGCACTGTCCGGAACAAGGAATCAATGTAACTAAGTAAGACAATTTTGTAATTCGAACTCAGATCTTTAATACATCGAATTCGAGCTAGCTAGTCGAAACGGCCGACCGAAATTTTTACGTCCTAAGGTGGTCGTCAGGGAGCTTTTTACCAGCATGCTTTGCAGCAAAATATAATGGAGTGTTTGGAGCTGCCATCTTTAGCGTTATTGTCTATTCCTCCTCATTTCAAATCTGCAATAAATTTTTCAAAAACATACGCACTTTATGAATTACAAGTCAAGGACTTGACACTAGTGCTGATAAGCCATCAAAACTATGTCACCCAGGTACAATAAATAACTTATAAATAGTGAAGTACACAATCCACAAAGAAGTCAATTTTAGATATAGAATCAGGGTGACTTAGACTTTCAGCTAACATCTTGTTGATTTTCGAATTTTGTTACTGCAGATGTTGCCAGAATTCCCAGGGGACTAATTTATTGTTTTATTAAATTACAGAAAAGGCCAAAACGGGCCCATATTCGTTTCTGCTCGTCTCATATCTTTTAATTCATACATTCAGAACTACATATGGTTTATACAGGCCCAATTTTGGCTTTTCGAGTTATTTATAAATATAAGGCAAATTTACTCCAAAAATGCGGACATTTTTTGTAAAAATCTGCATTTCTATGCTAAGATTTAAAATAAAACTGACAAATTCTGACCGAAAACCTTTTCTAGAGAATCTAAGTAATTATAACATTGAAATGAACACAAAAATTAACTTTTTAAATAATTGTCTTCAATTTCATGAATGAATATCTAAGAAATGAAAAATTGCATCAAAGTGAAAAAATTTCTTTAGTTAGTAAACTCAAAAATGTAATAAATCTTGACTGAAAAAAGATTGTGTCTTTTTTATTTGATCATAGATTCATAGGGCTTTCAGATTATCATAATGCAAAATGTTGTTTCAAAAATTCACTTTCAGCAAAATGTCCTCATGCGTGCCTAGTGGGCGGGGATTACTATTTTTTATTCACCCGGGATGTGACATCACCTCAAAAGGGCGTATGCGAGTACATGCTTTGTACTCCACGTATCACGTCAAGACAATTTAAGGTATTGCCGATGCCGACTGAGACAATTTTTTATCGGTAGGTCTATTTTCATCAATAACTCGCAGATACATGCTAAGAAATATGTTATTTAGATCTAGACTGAAGGATTACTATAATTAAAAAACGATTTCTTGTCAATAAGGTATTCTTGTCAAAACGATTTCTTCTAAATATTCTTGTAATTACTTCAACCAGTTTTACATAGTAATATTATAATCTTTTTATTGCATTTTTACTTTAACAGGGCCCTTGTTGATAGCAGTACTTTCTGGTACTAATAAGGTTTTACCCTGTATAAACATGCATATTATTATTATTTATTACTGTATGTCTTTAGACTGGAACTGAATCCAAATAACTCAAATGGAGATCAACTTAATATAAATAGATTGAAAAGCCTGTTGCAGCGTATTTTGAAACTGGATCTATTTGCACAGGCATTGTAAAGGAATGGGCTTTTATGTAACACAAGAATAGTTAAAAAGCCTTCATGTGGTACAAAAAATCATGTTGAGTGACAGAACCATTTTGCTACATACTTTTGCTTGCCGGCAAAAAGATACTTTTTTCGATGGAGACTTTAGTGGGCTTTCCAATTGGCTTGTTTTAAATTAAAGCCCAGAATTTATTCTCTTTTGTTCTCTTTTGCATCTTATCTGAAAATTTTCTGTGACCAGTGTGAGACGAAAAGATTTAGCAAACGGTTCCATTATTAAGGAAATTTTTAAAACAAGAAAGGTTTTGTTCAACACGAAGGGCTTTGTTTCTCTGAATCCTAAGAGTTGTACCTTTAGAGCAGACATCATGTTGCTTCGCATAAAAAATCAATTCTTTTCAAATAAAACCTTACCAATATTAGGATCCAAAGGGATTTTGCCAAGAAATGGAAGATTTAGTTGTTGGGCCATCTTTTCTCCTCCCCCAGTAGTTGGAGGAAATACTTGAGACTCACCCTTCAAAAAGAAATAGAAAGATGTTAGCATCATAAACACCTCAACAAATGTAAGTTTTCCCTCAAACAATTACAAATCTTGTCAAAAGTGTAAATAGCTAGAACAAGAATTTTGTATAAGATAATAGGGACTTTTGTGAATGGACAGAAGTCTTTAGCTATTGTGCTTCATTAATAAATTCGAATGGAGAAAAAACGTCATTTAAAAAAATAACAAATCCTAATACTCCTACACCAATCAGTCCTGGTGGAAAAATGCAAAGAATATCGGGTGCCTATGAGAACATTTCACTACACGCACATTTCATTTCTTTCAAGAGTCTGTCTCAACACTCTTTTAAACTTTGGATTCTCTGCTTTAAAAGCGAAACCATTTTCTTACCTTGTCTACTGCGAAATTAAACTGAAGCTTGTAACAGTAAACAAACATATAATATTGAAATCAATACCAATTCAAAAATTGCAGTAGTTAGAAAAGGTTATCCTCTCGTCTGGGATCTGATCAAATAGCAAATCGATAATTACCTTGCATTTTGGTCACTTAAGCCTGGCAGATTATCCACGATTCCTATTCCTATGCTTTTCTTAAATGTCAGTCTCAAGGCAGCTTTTTTCTTAGCTATCTAAATGTCATGCTATCCTCTCCATTGCTCATCCCTCATCCAGGATCTTATAAAAAAGAAAATCAATAACTACCTTGCATTTTGGTCACTTAACCTAGGCAGATTATCCACGATTCCTATTCGTATGCTTTTCTTAAATGTCGGTCTCAAGGCAGCTTCCTTGTCAGCTATCTAAATTTCAAGCTATCCTCTCCATGCTCATCCCTCATCCAGGATCGTATAAAAAAGAAAATCGATAATTACCTTGCATTTTGGGCATACAAAGCTGGACATATTCTCGACAATTCCAATCACCGGGAGATTCATCTTGGCACAAAACTTCGCTTCTTTCCGCACATCCTGCAATGCGACTTCCTTCAAGACAAAGAAAATTACATTTAAAACATGGAAATTGAAGAGAAACATCAATACACATCTGGGTGTTTGATGAATTCATGTTTCAGGAGGCAAATTTACTCTCTATCTTTCGATCGTTATCAGAGTGAAACAAAAGAAAAGAAATCTTTAATCGTGTACTCATTTGTAGTAAACGGCTGTAAAACAGGAACTAGAAACTTAGTAATTTTGTAGTTGTTCTCAGAGTACCTGGCGAAAAAAGTGTTATTGCGATTTAAATTTAGATATCAAGTAGTTAGTCAATCAAAAAAGAGTCTGTAACGGCTATGAAGATGAGAAATAGGGGAATTTAGTCCTACTATTCTCGCTATGTAAAAGTTTCAACCTAATAAGGACAGGATTTTGTTTTCAATTAAAAGTACAGTTCGAGTGGGCTACGTTTCAAGTAAATTCGAGAACACTGTTTTCAAAGTCTGTTTCTTCTTTACCAGAATTAGCCGCCCCTTCTCAATGTGAAGGACGAAGAAAATGATTTGTCTAAAACATAATATGAATGAAGACAATTGAGCGAATATCCGGAATAAATTACCCTTTTTCATTAGTAGCATCTTAAGGTAAGGTTACACGGTGGACTTTTTCTCAGACTTCTATGGCAACGGTTTGAAGATGTACTGCCGTTGAGCCGGATATGTTACACTGTGCAATCTCTAGCTGCTGCTCACAATAATTAAAATTGAGCCACGCTGGAGGGATTTTAGCTAAGATTCCCGAAAATTGATGCACAAAACATTCTTCAAGAGTCAAAATGGAGGAAGAATGTTTTACAATCAATTATTTTTTTCTCAAATGAAGAAGTTAACATAAATTGTTTCTCGTCCACTTTGGCTCATCAACATATTAACGAGACGTGAGTGACTCAATTTAATTCATTTTTCAATTTTTAGAATGGTAAGGACTGTTTTGTTGGCTTAGGGTATCGATTGCTTGTCTAAAAAACTGTTAAACGCATAAATGCTCTCCAATCAATGCTACGTACCGAAGCACCATAAGAATGTCTTTTGGCAGCCATATTATGTCGAGAAACAACTCAGATTGTGTTTGTTAAAGTTTTATAACGCAGAAATAAGATTAATTAGCTATAGAACTATGGTTTGTTAACATCGGTCATTTCTTTCCATATATCTTGCGATTAAAAAAAGAGCTATTGTGGTGAAAAGAACTTTCTGCTTCCCAACAATGACAAGTAGGGATAACAATAGGGATAATAGCCACTACTAGGGATAATAAAAATGAATAACAGTAGTTTTCCTTTTGTGATCTAACACAATGCATGCCTTGTTTCAATCTTTTGGTAGGGAAACAGTATGAATATGAATCGAATCGAAGGCTATTTTCAATCTTGTGAAACACGATTTTACTAAAATCGTTCGTAATTATGGAAAGAAAGACCGATGTCGACCAAATAAATGTTCACATCTAAGTTAGACTTTTTTATATGCAATGAATTTTAAAAGAAACGAATTTGCGACGTAAACTGCATTATCCAAGTTAAACTGAATAAACTATAAACTTGGCAACGCCCCACGATTTTTTTTACTCACCCGGGATTGAACAGAAGGATATTGGCCGTTTCTTGTTAAATCGAAGAAACTCATTTTTGGCTAACTAGTGATTTTTGGGAGACATCACGGATCCAAAATTATTACAAAAATCTCAAAAATTAAGTGTAAGCCTAATTGAGAGAAAGTATTCAAGATTTTAAGAATTGGTTGGAGAGCAGATTGTTTTTCAAAAAGCTTATAACTCACCCCGTAGGTGTAGGAAAGGTTATAAAGAAAATTAAATACAGATTTGACAAGCTACCTGTGGTGTAGTAACTAAAACTGCCCCATCAACAGCAGCTGATTTCAAATATTGAACCACTGATAAATGTTCATCTGATGTACCAGGGGGTGTGTCAATTAACAAGTAATCTATCTCACCCCAGTCAACATCTGCTAAAAATTGCTTTATCAATCCTACAAATAAAGGGAAAGAAAAGTATGTACGTCATTCAAAATTCATCGAACCATTGAAACTTTAAAAATTGTGCTACTGCTACAGATTACAGGCTACGCCCGATGGATATATTTTATCATGAAGATAATGCAGTATCAGCGAGATATAAATATTACTCTTAAGATCAAGTAAGTAAATTCATTCTTTATCATTAAAATATAGACACCTATGATATGGCAAAGTTGTGTACAAATTTAAGTACGCTTATCTCCTTGGAGAACAGCTTAAAGTCCTTAGGATGAGGTGCCAGTAGGGGCGGTCTGCTCGGCTTCGCTAATGGGCTATTTGAACGACCTTCAAGCAATTCATTTTCAAATCAAATTTATGTAAATTTTCAGCCACACTTACATTATCTTACATAATAAACGATGCGAAAATTCTAGGAAACAACATCAACGATTAATTTTATATAAAAACTCTAGCTAACCAAAGGTGTAGAAGAGGGCAAATCGAACAACTACTAAGGATCTCTCTAGGCATTTGCCCTTAATGACATGGCTTATGGGATAAGACTACATGATATATATAACGGGTGGGCCAAAAAAAAACAACCCCCAAGATAAAAAAAATTCTGAAAAACTTTCTGAAACCAAGATTTTGATGAGATTTATATGGCACTAAGTACAACATAAAATACACCTATTGGGTGAAATCAGTTCATTATCAGCTGTATTTACAGAGAAATGAGCTTTTGAAGAAGGATAGTTGAGCACTGAAACCACTGTAACGAAATCAACAATTCACTGATCATCAAAGCACAACTTCACCACACAAAGTGTCCAGTACCGGTACAAGATACTTTTTCCTGTCATGCATTGTTTCAACATCTTCTCGCGTCTTTTTTGTAAAAACAATCATTACATTACAAGATACTGCTACGAAACGAGAACTATTGCAAATTAATAATCAAACATGTCAAAATTAGGAAAATTTCCATTTTTACCATAACAGTGTGTTTCTTACCAACCATTTTATGGTATCCTACATTCACTTCTTTTAACATTATAAAACTAAAATTTAAAAATCCCTCCCATTGCCATGAGAAAGTAGTAAGAACGTTATTTGCACAGAAATTATTCAATAATCAAAAATGCATTGGTGGGTTATTTTTGATGATTAGTGATTTTGTTACAGTGGTCTTCGCGACCATCTTTTTCGAAAACTCATTTCTCCGTAAATACAGCCGATAATGAATTGATTTTCATCCAATAGGTACGTATCTTATGTTGTACTTAGTGCCGTATAAATTTCATCAAAATCTTTCATTTAGGAAGTTTTCAGAAATTGTTTTCATCTTGGGGGTTACTTTTTTTAGGCCCACCCGTTATATCAACCACACGATAAGTATATTCATTTAATTAGAACTACTATAAAAATAAGAAATGGAGAAAGACAAGTTGGAAGTTGGAAAAAGGGGGGAAAACTAAAAATGTAAGTCCAAGAAAGAGGTTTCGGATTCAAAGATGGTCTGTGCCTAATACTTTTCTAATGCTTAAGAATCTACAAAAGCTAATGGTCGAAATATATGAATCCACAAATGCCATTAGCCCTTCCTTTTTGTCGGAGTTTTTCATAACCAAAGATGTCAAGTATAATCTAAGGATAAAGAACCTCCTCCAGCTGCCAACAATTAAAACATCTTCATATGGACAAAGTTCACTATCGTTCAGAGGCAGTATACTTTGGAACACTTTGTCAGACAGCATAAAATCTGCACAAAATAGCAAAACGTTTAAAACCATGATCAAAAACTGGAAGGGAGAAAAATGTAACTGTAATATTTGTAAATAGAACTTTGGNAATAAACCGGTTACATAAGCGTGCCTTGAGAGTTCTCCATGGCGATTATACAAATCTACATTTGAAGAACTATTGGCAAGGTCGGAAGAGATAACTATCCATTGTAAGAATCTCCAAAAGCTAATGGTCGAAATATATGAATCCACAAATGCCATTAGCCCTTCCTTTTTGTCGGAGTTTTTCATAACCAAAGATGTCAAGTATAATCTAAGGATAAAGAACCTCCTCCAGCTGCCAACAATTAAAACATCTTCATATGGACAAAGTTCACTATCGTTCAGAGGCAGTATACTTTGGAACACTTTGTCAGACAGCATAAAATCTGCACAAAATAGCAAAACGTTTAAAACCATGATCAAAAACTGGAAGGGAGAAAAATGTAACTGTAATATTTGTAAATAGAACTTTGGTTTTAACTTATACTTTGTAATTAGATAGTTGGTATTTATTAGTTTCATGTGAACTAGAGCCACCACCAACTGTAAATAAATTGATTAATATTATCATACTATTTTGAAAGACAGTTAGTTTGTTTGCAACACTTTTGAGGAAACATTTATAATACTTTGAAGAATTCCATTCCAGATCTTAATGCCAACATTGGAAAGAAATTAAGGAGATGATACACAAACTTAATCTGATTGTTTCCCCTGGTCAAAATACAGCAGATCCAAAATAATATAGAATATTTATCAAACAAGGTTTTACCGTTCTTTTTTGGTCCTCTCCATATCACAGCGTCGTCAGGCCCACTCAATAGAAAGCCAATCGACATCAACGATAAATTTTCATTCACAAACTATCAATTAAGATAAAGAAATCAGTCAATTAGATACAGTAAAAACCCCGAAAATAAGAAAATAGTTTTAAGGATCAGAACGTTAAGGTTGGTTTCTTCTTATTTTGAATTTTTCATTGTGCAAGTAAGTGGGATATGATTATTCTGCTAATAACATGCTTCCTGTAGTCATGATTTGACAAATTGCATTTCTTGGCAGAGATCAAGTGTAGATAATATTGGAAATCTTTCATCTCAGCCAAAATTTCAGCCTGCACTTTCTAATAAAGTGGTTTCTTACTAAAAAACATTCAGCCTCAAAGTACGCTTCAAATGGCCATTTCATCATGACGTTTCGCCTTAGGAAGTGCACAAGAACAATTCGATTTGATCAAGGCTTTTCTCATTTGTATGCACTTTGATTAACTTTGGTTGGAAACTAAGTGGTTAAAACAAACGTCAATGGGACAACAACATTTATATATTTTAGCTAACTTCAGATTATTAAAAGACCAAACTTCAGATTATTAAAACTGACACGGTAGCTTTAGCATTTACTTCTGATAATACAGCTACTATGTAGAGTTACCCGACACCTTTATCGAAACCACCACCATCCTAGCATTGCCTTCCTATGGATTTCTAAAGCTACTAATTTCAAGATTAAACATTTGCAACCTATTCTAACTCTTTTAAACTTTCTGTGAAAAATTAATAGAAGGAAAGGAAATGTTATAAAAGGAAGGTTACCTATCCATATATTCGTCATTCATCATCTTGAGTATAACTTTCCACGCCCGCAGCTCATCCGACCCCCTCCCCCTCTGTCCAACTCTTGTTTATTGCGCCACTATGTAAAAGTTACCCCATGAGTAAAAGTCATTTCAAAGAGTTTAAATCAATCATATTTGAAAACAACATACTACGGGTGACCATCCAGATGCACTTTGATGTACCTGTTGATTAATATAAATTCATAACTCGAGCAAAGTGCGTACAATTTACCTTTAAAATTACAAAAAAAAATCAAAAGAAAAGATTAATTAACAAGCTTTCAAATCTTCACAGCTTACCACAAAACATTGACAACAGCAACAGTCGTCAAAATATTCAGAAATGTTACTCAATAACGGCAATTTACAAGAATTTAATCTCGTAAATATGTAAAGATGTAAACATGTAAATTTTTATTTGTATATTTTAGCTTGGAAAAGAATTTCAGTACCTAGACTTATTACATGAGTCCTTGTTTTCGCTCCATTCCCCCCCCTAACCATACCCAAAAATACCCATTCCGCTTCAAACAAGTCAAATTCAAAGAAGGACTAGCCAATGAGAGTGGGGTTACTCAAATCCTGCATTCTGATTGGGACGTGAGAAATCATATGCCGATTGAGATTTTTTGACCACTTTTACAGCTCTAGANACATTGACAACAGCAACAGTCGTCAAAATATTCAGAAATGTTACTCAATAACGGCAATTTACAAGAATTTAATCTCGTAAATATGTAAAGATGTAAACATGTAAATTTTTATTTGTATATTTTAGCTTGGAAAAGAATTTCAGTACCTAGACTTATTACATGAGTCCTTGTTTTCGCTCCATTCCCCCCCTAACCATACCCAAAAATACCCATTCCGCTTCAAACAAGTCAAATTCAAAGAAGGACTAGCCAATGAGAGTGGGGTTACTCAAATCCTGCATTCTGATTGGGACGTGAGAAATCATATGCCGAGAATAATAGACTTATTACATGAGTCCTTGTTTTCGCTCCATTCCCCTTAACCATACCCCACAATATATTGTGGGGTATGGTTAGGGGGAATGGAGTACCCCCCCGCAATACCCATTCCGCTTCAACTAAGTCTTAGCTGAATATGACTGTAACAATAAATAACAATTCAATTCAATGGAGCAAAACTTTGACTCATATCATCAGTCTAGTATGTACCCGCAAACGAGAAACACACATATAAGAAAATTAGATACTCGATCTTTAAAAGACAGTGGTAAAAACAATGGTTTGCTGTTTTTAAACAACAGGCTAGAATTGCAAAAAACAGTGTTTCTTATTTGCAGATACCTACTGTACCAGAAAACAGAGAAGTACTGCAGGCAAACCAAGCAAGAGATGCGTAGAAAGAACTAAAGAAAACACGGGGAAAACTACAGCAGAATATAGTAAGCATATATATGTGCCAAGGCTGTTGAATCAGGCAGCTGACTGCACACCAGAATAATATCCACAGCTATAACGATGATTATTATGTTCGTTTAGAAGTTAAAAGAAGAAAAGAAGAATTACTGTGATACTACAGGGTGTCCCAAAACAAATTCTTTGGCGTTTGATTAAATATAAAAATAATAACAATAAAACGAAGGTAACACAACCCTTTCCCTAAGACCTTAATTCAATTTTAGACACCTAAATCTTGGAAATCCGCTAAAATCTCACTGAGTTACGATAAATATCAAGTTTGTGCGAACGCTGAAACCAGAGACCCCTAACATGAATTGATAGGCAAAAAAGCTCCAAAATCGAGATAAAAGAAGATTATCCAATGTCATATCTCTCCTTAATACTAGAGCGAACCAAATAGGATTTCAAAAGCAATGTCATTCCTGTAACCATTGTCAAAAGTCGTTGAATAATGTAAGAATCGAGAAAACATTAAATCGAAACTTAATCGATGAGTGAGTGAGTCATTTTCTAAATTTGCTCAACAGAATTCGTCAAATATCCATCAGTTTGAATAAATTTTGGAAAAAGTTAGTTTATCGACAATTTTTTCCAAATCCCATTTGGTTTGCTCTGAAACAAACGAGAAACAAAACAAAGGATAGCCCCATGCTACCTTCATTATGAATGCTATCGAAAAGCCTCCTGGTTACAGCTTTTGCACAAACTTGAACTTCAAAAACTCAACTCCGTGAAGATTCAACGGATTCGCAAGATTCTGGTGTCTAAAATTAATTCAAGATCTTAGGGACACATCCATCATACCATGGAGCCTGTTCTTTTATCGTTATCTTTTAATATTTAATCAAACATCGAAAATTATTGTTGGGACACCCTGTATACGGTAAAAACCCGCATATAAGAGGGCACATCACTGTACAAAACCACATATAGTTACATGCTTTGTGCAACTAGCACTTTGAAATATCTTTCTTCCCAGTTTTAATGCAATTTTTATAATGTTCAGAAAATTCTCCTCCTAAAGTTTAGCCTAATGGTTCTTAAATATTTTGGTTCTTTTATGCGGGTTTTTACTGTAAAAAAATTACCTGCTCATGTTCTACTCCGAGAATGCGGGGCATAGATGGTCCACAAATATCAACATCAAGAACTCCAACCTAACGAATCAAAGAGGTATCTTTTTAAGATTTATATTTTTGAATCTTTACTTTTGGCATCTATCTGCAGAATGGCTTCCAGAAAAGGCAACAATTCTCAAAAGATTTTAATTATTATTTTTTTCAATGTCCTAAATCTTGTCTGAACATAAAGTACACTATCTAAAATGGTTCTTATAATTGTACTGACTATGGATGCTACAATTAACAGCAAACCTTCCGAAGCAATTTTGAGAGAATATCTACGATAATCCTTTTAGGTATCTTAATATCATCTTACTGTTAATAGCACAAAACAATTTTCAATATTTGCATTATACAAATAAGCAGGAACACTGCAACGCAAAGAAGGTCAACAACAAATACACTTGAATTGATAATTTATATTGCCAATATGTCGCCCTGGCTGCAGAGCTTCCCCAGGGCTGCGATACAACAAGCACCAAGTTGTCTTCTAAATATAGACACTGCATCTTTTTGGCCAGGAAAACATCATTTAAAAGCTTCGATTTTCAATATAGTCAGCACCATTTTGTGGTTTTCCACAGTAAAGTTTTAGAATCGAATTAAAATAAGGTTACAAACAAACAAACTTGTATTTTTTCTACCTACAGTACAGTTGGCGCCTCCCTGGAAAAAGTAGATAGAATTACCTGAGTTTCGTCATCACATGCCATTGCACGAGCAAGATGAGCAGTAAATGTGCTTTTGCCAACACCACCTTTTCCAGACAGTATGACAATCTTGTGTTTCACAGACGACAGCTTTAAGCGTATTTTTTCGACATCTGAATGATAAAAAAAGCAAACTTCAAAATCTAAAAATTCGCATTAAAGGCAATGCCAAGTGCATGCCAGAGCAACAAAATGATACACAAAATTTCTCGAGTAAAGAAAATGAAATACACTAGAACAAGCAAGAGAACTGCCACTTGAGTAGACGAGCATCAGGAAACTGGCAATCTTTGTATTCCGATCTTACAATAATGGTAAGATAGACCAGAAACTTTGTCCATGATTTGTGAAAAAAGCAACGGAGAAAGACTTCAAGGAAATAAGAGCAAATATAGAACCAGACATGATAAGTTTACGGTTAAGAGGGCCAATGATGTGGAAAAGTAACAAATCCGATCTAAAGACTAACGGGTGGGTCAGAAAAATGTATCCACTGTTTGAAAAATCGTACAAGAGAAACCTATGCAACCAATTTGTAAAATGTTAATTCCATCATCTTCCTAAGACTTTAACTTAATTTTCGAGATTTTTCTCACAATTCTAGATGCATAATTTCCTTCTGAAATCAGGATTTAGCCAAACGTCTTATTCTCAATTTTCCAAAAAAAAAGCCAAAAGTGGATGTTCACTTCATGTAAATTTTAACGTTTTGATGAGAGAGCATAATCACGCCTCAAAAGTCTCTCTATCATTAGAAGGCAATGACCGAGCCAAAAAAACATTATTTTATCATTTTAATGGTTGAAAAGTGGGTTACATTGAGCCATTCACTTATAGTTTTAGCCAAAAGCCCATGGAAGCTAGTTTCCAGGAATTCTTTATTTGAGATTAAGATTGCGCAGATGCAAATCGTGAATTCAAAAAATTAAGCTAAACTCTCAGCCAGACAACAGAGTTGTAATTTTTCAAATTGGCTTTATAGTGTTTTAGTACGATTTTCAAACAATCAATACATTATTCTGAATCACCTGGTACGTGAAAAGAAATTCGATAAATAATATACAAAAGCATAATATCACAGTGGGCCCAGAGGTGGAAATGTGCCAAAAATGAAATTTAAAGCAATCATAGATTGTTATAGATAAGAGAAAAGCTCAGTCTCTCAGCTTTTCAATGCTTTTTTATTTTTTTATTTATGTTACCAGATGGACGTTATAAAAATTTAGATAAAGCAAATCTGCAAAAACTGCACTTTTATGGCAATTTTGAAACATTTTTGTAAGTTTTCTTGAAATAGCCCAAAAACGGCATATTTTGGCATATGAAAACTATGTACTTTTGGAATGCTTGGAAAAAAGCTTTCAGATGACATATAACTGACTTGCGCAAGATATGCCGTTTTGGAAGTAGGAAATGTGGGTAACACTTAATTTCAAGGGTAAAGGAAGAGGTAGAGTGGGGGTTACTGTTAGACTCTGGGTTCGGATTAGGATTAGTAGCCCACTTATACATATCTACAAAAATAATAACATTAAATTTTGCCTAAATGAGCATTGTTTCAGTGGTATCGTGGATTAATCCTGAGTATCATATTTCTTCAATTCACAAAAAAGTAGAAGAAATGAAATCTCGTTCCAGATTCCCCTAATTATGATAAAAATTAAATTTTTTGTTTTTTTGTATTTGTCTCAATAAATGTGTTCTAATGAGCCATCAATCACTATTCTACCATTTTCTTTTATCACATTAGGCCTGGTTTCCATACTATCGTTTGTGTCGTTCCTGTCGCTCCCGTCGCTGAAAAAATGTACCAGCGACCGTAGCGACATGAACGATTTGATGGAAACTATCACTTTTTCTGCCAGCGATCGTAGTGACGCGAGCGACACCGTGTCACTGAGATAGAAAAATTCTATCTCAGCGACGCGAGTGACTGCCAGCGACGCGAGCGACTGCCAGCGATTGAAATTTTTTAATGGAAATCACTTTTCAAAAAGTCAGTGATCCCAGCAACATTCGAAGCCATTCGATCGCTCCTGTCGTTCGCGTCGCTGAAAAATTTACCAGCGACAGGAACGACAGGAACGATCATATGGAAACCAGGCTTTACAGTCATATTTCCAAAACTTAGGATTCTAGGCCCATTGCGATATAGCCATTAACAATCACATCAAAGAGTACGTAAGTTAAAAAATAGGGCATTAATTTCCAACAATTTATCAATTACGTAAGCAGTCTCCACAGGACTGACGACGGGGCTACCGTGGTTAAATAATATAAAATGAAATGAAATGAAAATGAAATTATCATCCTGTAAATTTGTTGTTAGCCTATTTTGTTGTGTTGTGTAGTATTATTTACCCAAAAAGTACATATGTTCATCTTAACAGGCCTCCTTAAAAATATTCTGTGCCTGCGAGGAGATGGTTGGGAAAACTGTGCCTGCAATGAAATCACTCAGAGTACAGTAAGGGTGCCAGCAACTAATATGTAATGGTATTTTGTGCCTGCGAGCGGCGCTTGTGCACTCACGCATATCAATGAGGAGACAGAGGGTTGAGTTTTGATGTATCTGTCAAATTCAATTGTGATTGTGGGGAATCTCTTGGTTATTTTCCTACTGTAACAATAATGCGTGAATTGATTGGCTATGAAAAATGGTTTAGTTAAAGTTTTTTTTTAATTAATCCCAACAAAAGTTAAAGAGAATCAACGGAGATAAAAGCCCCGCGCGGAAAGGGTCTCGGTATTCTATTGTATTTGATGATTTTGACACGTGCGTGGATATTGTTTGGCTGGAGGAACAATAGCGTACATTGGAGTTCTCTTTGCCATATTTATAGATCACCTCTAGACGAATTACATACCGTAGTTTCGCAGAACCGCAGAACTGATATACAGCTGTCTCGGTTTGGCTGGCGTTAGTCTCGTTTTGGTGAGCAATAACTGGGACTCACTGTAATCAGTCTAGATTACCTCCACATAGCTCCGTTCATTCACTTTAAGGGTTTGATACACAATATTCATGAACCAATAGGTTTATCCCAATTTACTCAACTTAGGGTTGGTCTCAGCAAATTAAACCTTCACAAATTCAAGCATATTTTTAAGGATACCGTAAACCCAATGTGTGCTACGAATGATGGTATTGAGGATACGGAACACTTCTTGTTGCTTTGCCCTTCTTTTGGGATCCAACGACGAAATCTTCTTGCTGGAACTCTTGAATTATTACGACCACTTGGATATACCAATCTTCCAAATGAGGTTCTATTGCAGCTCTTATTGTATGGTGATAAAGACCTCCCTAATGATGTTAATAGGAACATACTAGAGTTAACGTTACAATTTATCCATCAAACTGGTCGGTT
>REGM01000214.1:54360-70971 GCA_004194415.1 Aurelia aurita | reverse complement strand
ACCTCAGTATGGTACACCTCTCAAGTAAGTTAAGTCCAGTTCGCTCAACATTTTGGCATGTTTTTCAAAGATTTAAAACATTGTAAACCGTATCGTAAACCGTTAAAATCAAACTCATTTTCCTACTGAACAGTGTGGAGATTCTATAGGCATTGTTTTGACTTGTTGACATAGCGTCGCCTATTCTCAGGCTGCATTGTTTTACCCGCGTAAATTGAAAGGCATTAGAAACGATAAGATGAACATGTAAATTGGCTTGTTGTTGAGAATTGAATGGAAATTGCACGCAAAGGGAATGAGAATGATCAGCTTGTAAGACAAACAGACATATATTTTGACCTTTATCGATCAACTTTATTGTTGATATGTCTGAAAGGAGACAACAGTACATCTTGCCATGTTTAAAAGGGTCACGTTTAGGTGATTGTGATCTGGGTCTGCCAAAAATTTAAATGATGCTATTGCAAAATAATACGTCAGTAACAATTCTTAGCTATACTAGAGCATTTCTTCATGATCAAAACCACTAGCGCTAGCAAAGGAGTCGATGGAAATAACGCCGGATCACCATCAAGCAACATATTGAGCGACAGCCTCGTTTCCATGCATGATACATTGACCCACAATTTGACCATGCAAAGATGTAAAGTTGATGTTTC
Source organism: Aurelia aurita (assembly GCA_004194415.1). Taxonomy (NCBI): domain Eukaryota; kingdom Metazoa; phylum Cnidaria; class Scyphozoa; order Semaeostomeae; family Ulmaridae; genus Aurelia; species Aurelia aurita. Next base: position 70,312 of record REGM01000214.1, on the reverse strand, counting down.
TTTTCGTAGAAAGACCCGTAAACTAATAATCTACCATTCTCATCCTATTCAAGTCTAAATAGCTGGATACAGTGATTATTTGGTAGGATCCCAAGTGTAGTATCACACTAAAATCAATGAAAATTTATAAAATTGTCAATTATGACGTCACAAGTATGGAATATAGACTTCTAGTTATCACCAATGAAATCAGCACCATCGAAAACCCTAAGGATGCATGAACTTGTTATCTCGTAAGTCGCCGTTTTCAAAATAAAATTCAGACAATGCTTGCCAAAAGTCCTTGGAACACTTAGGCCCTTTCTTGATAATGACACACTTTTCCGCAATTCTATCAGTGGAGATTAGTAGAGGCACCCCCTCCCCCCCCCAAACAATGTTGATTTGCAAGGCTATTGTCCTAGCCTTTCATCAGAGTCGCGAATCTTATTTTATCGTCACAGAACAACATTGTTCTAAGGGGGAGAGGGGGAAATCGCATAACAAGGCAAAATTAGCTGAGGTGTTCCAAGACTTTTGGCAGGCGTTGTATTTAGAGAGGATGCCGTCTTAGACTCAGCGGGAAGGGCATAGGCGTAGGAGCCAGGGGGCTGGGGGGCGGTAGCCCCCCCAACGTCAGAAAAATTTACTAAAATCAGCCTTTTTCGGGCAAAAATCCACCCTAAGTCGGGCAAAAATTTGGTAAACAATAGAAATTTTATCGGGCACCCCCCCAAATTTTATCTTCCCCTACGCCCGTGGGGAAGGCTATTCCATAGTTCCCCCCGGAAAGAAAAGCATTTTTGCCCATTTGCTGATTTTTTCTTTGGCAACCTTTAATCAGTCACAGTATTGCGGAGGCTACGAGAGGAGCATTCCGAGTTTTTGGTGAAGAGGTTACACAAGTATTGCGGAGGCAGATCATTGAAGACCATCGTTTTAGACTCATTGCCAATGAGTTCCTCGATGGTCTTCCAGCCCAACTCTTCGAAAAGTGGTCTGCTTGGGGGTATCAAATTTTTGAGGCTTTTGAAGCTTTTCCATCTTGTTAATTTCTGCAGAACCAGCCCATCCCCAAACAGAACAACAGTATCTAAATTGGGGCTCCACAATGCCTGTGTAGAGGGTTTTCAAACTTTCCTTTGGCAGAAAGGACTTTACATGTTTTAAAAAGCCGATTGCCCTGGAGGCCTTGGTAGAAACTGCCTTGATTTGTTCTTTCCAATCCAAAGAGCAGTCAATTTGCACACCAAGGTATTTTGTTTTTTGGACTACATCGAGCTCATTTTCGCGTATTTTCAATTCCAACTTTTCACTTCCACTTAGCCTTCCACCTCGATATCTACGGATATTATAGGGGCTTTGGGGGGTACCAGAACCCACAAACCCAGACGAAAATTTGGAAAAACCCGAAAACCCGCAAAAAAATTCAAAAATTCCGAAAAGTGCACTTTGTAGCCAAATTTTGCAATTGCCAAAGGTTGTTATCGTTATTCTTTGTTATTTTTACTTCACTGACTTCCTCCCTGTACCAACAAACAATGCAATACCTAATGATGTACAGAGATCTTGAGACTTGCGAGTGAGGAGCCCCTCGACCAGAAGGTAGCTAATTCACCTTTCAAAACAATAGTCTGTTAAATCAAGTCGCGGACTGGCTCAGAATTTTTCACCGGTCACGGAGGACTTAAAGGGGCCCTAGTGGCTTCTACTTTGGCTTTGAACACTTCTACAAATCCCATGTTTGCCAGTGCTAAAATAGAATGTTGACCATTTTGTAACAGTTTTTTTTTATAAGAATATTGCTACATTTTTCTCAACGTTGAACTAACTATCGTGCAGCAAATTATATCTAATCGATTTCCATATCTCCAAATCACCATGAAAAAGTTTTCTCTTTGTCCATTCATGTCAAGTCGTTAGAAAATTTGATCGACGTTTTTTTATCGTTTTCAGTGTTTTCGCGACCAAAAATTTTGAGAAACTCCATTATAGCTCAAGAAACAGAAGACTAAACAATTTACAAAAAGTCCTTGAATCAAATTATGGATTTTAGCTAAAATTAACTAATAAATCTTCAAAATCAATCCAGTGTACGATTTATCGTGGCCTGTCAAAAGTGGATAGTTTCTATTTTGACGCACGCGGTATTTCGTAAACGAGGTTTTAAATCTTTAACTTTGAGGAAGATCTTTCGCAGTTGACTTGAGACAATGTGCATACGACTTTGTGCGCCAAGTATAGGTTGTCGTAGGTCCTCTCGTGGAGTCGATAGTGTGATAAAAGCCTTACATCATAAGTTTCATTGACCTACAATCGCAGACGATGCCACTGCTTTTGTAGTTGGTGATAGTGTAGATGAAGTCGTACAAAAACTAAACGAAGCTTCGTCCCAGATGAATGATTGGTGCTCTCAAAACAAATTGACAGTGCATGCAAAAAAGGTCAAAGCAATGTTAATAACAACCAAGAAACTCATTGGTCCACTTTTACCAGTACAAATGGGGGAAAAATACCTAGACTTTACAACTTCAGAAAAGGTGTTAGGAGTCACCATTGATGATAGAATGAGCTGGAAAGTACAGTCTGAAAAGGTAGCAAAATCAATGAGCTCAAAAATTTGCATGCTTAAAAGATTAAAATACCTACCATCACAGGTACTGGAAGACATTTATTACAAAACAATAATTCCAGCTGCCACATACTGTATATCTGNCATTGATGATAGAATGAGCTGGAAAGTACAGTCTGAAAAGGTAGCAAAATCAATGAGCTCAAAAATTTGCATGCTTAAAAGATTAAAATACCTACAACGCCTGCCAAAAGTCTTGGAACACCTCAGCTAATTTTGCCTTGTTATGCGATTTCCCCCTCTCCCCCTTAGAACAATGTTGTTCTGTGACGATAAAATAAGATTCGCGACTCTGATGAAAGGCTAGGACAATAGCCTTGCAAATAAACATTGTTTGGGGGGGAGGGGGTGCCTCTACTAATCTCCACTGATAGAATTGCGGAAAAGTGTGTCATTATCAAGAAAGGGCCTAAGTGTTCCAAGGACTTTTGGCAAGCATTGTAGTTTTAAAAATCTATTAAGGGTTGAACTTCTCCTTTTTATTGTAAATAATATATAACTGTATATAGGTTTTTAAAATTATGGCTTGTTATAGTCTAATGTATCATTAGTTAAAAATAAAATTTGAAAATAAAATCGTTCATTTGCTGAAAAAATGTAAATACCATACAACTTGAGAAGTACTTAAAGAGATGTGTTTAACATGATGTAAAATTTCCAAAATGTCCATCCTTTCTAATTCCAAGAACGGTTAATCATTATCTTTCGTTGGCAAAAACTTGTAGCATAAGTACACGTTGTGTTTTTTGGACATCAACCAGAATATATTTTGTCATGATCATTAGCTTATTCATTTGTAGTATACTAACACTTAGCTGTAGGGGGCAAATACATTTTTTTGAAGAAATAGTGACAGGGTGGTTAGTTTTTTTTAAACATTTTCAACAGGGTGAGCAGATTTTTTGCATAATATTTTCTCTCCACCGGCCATGTAATAATATAAATTTTGCGTTTTCCCTAAAAACGAGAAAGTAGTTCGGTATAGGTGGGGTAAGATTTTCTCCAAGAAATGCTGGAAAGTGATTGAGAGAGTCGTTCTAAGCCAAAGTAAAAGGGGTGTGCGCAAAAATTTTCCTAGAGGTGGTGATTCATAGAAAATTGTTACAAAATTGCCAAAGTTTTCAATTTGAAACTGGTGAACATGGGATCGAGATAGGTATTCCAAGCCAAATAAAATACAAAATTCCTGAGGGATACTAATTCACAAAGAAGACTGTTACAAAATGACGCAATATACTCAACAATTATATTTTCCCACCAGCAAACATGTGATCCGGACCGGAGAGGTGTTCTGAGCCAAAGTAGAGGGCATGTCCTCAAAAATTTTCCGAGGAGCTTCGCCATCATTGTCACTCCCACAGTTAATTTGCCCTGGCCACATCGCTGTCCCTAATAAGAACAAACATTGTTATATATGTCCAATCGGTCCGAGAAAATGCTCACGGTGTAGTCGGTCCTGTGCATGTTTACACACACCCCCCCCCCCAAAACGAAATTTGAATGTGCGCCTCTGATTGTGGTCATTGATGAGATGAATGGCCTTAGACTGGATTTTATCGATAGGGTCAAGGTTGTTTTGAGAGCACCCACCCCACACATGGGAACAGTATTCCAGGGTAGGGAGTATAAGGGATTTGTAGAGTGTGAGTAGCTGACAACTTCTTCCTTATCTTATCCACTTCTTGATGTGACATCTCTAATTATTCTAATGTGAAGAATGTTTTCAATGAGTCGCCGAGCGGTGATTCTATGCAGCCAGTTGAAGCCAGCTCTTCATTTTTCTGATTTTGATGGCAGGAAATGATTTTGGACCGATGTAAACTGCGATGATGGAATTCCAATCTGTTATTATCTTGCAAAAGGTAGGAAGTATTCGATTGAACGGCCTCAAAATAAGTCGAGATTTAATCCGAAATTATGAGCAATCCAGTCTGAAATTTTAGTCGATCTAGTCGAAATTGTTTTATTCGGAAAAGTATGGTATTTTAGTACAATCGACCCTTTTTCAGTTCTTTCAGAATTCAATTTTATGTCATCTGAAAGTTCGTTAAGCTCTATATTCAGCTCAGAATTAAAATGTTGCCTGCGTGCTTGTAGTGTCTACCGGGTGAGTCAAAGGAAAGTTTCGGGATTAAAACTCACTGAAATACTAAACAGCTAATTGTGTCAATCAACTGAATGCCTGTTTAGCGTATGAGCGTATGACGTAAAAACACCCTGGGAACGAGATTGGGTGAGTAGATTCTGCAAATTTACTTATTTAGCACACATTTCTTCATTTCATTGATAAGTTACGACAGGTAGCATTGACATCAAATCTTTAAAAAAATTACACGAATAGTTATTGCATGGCTTAAAAGGAACTTTAGGTACTTTGCTATTTTAAAATTCATAGTACGTTTAAAAAATAAAATCTTCGTAGATCCTTAAATTGATAGAGGAAAAAAGTTACAATCTTCAAGACAACCATAGTTTATGATGGTCTTTAATATGGCAGTAAGCAGGAATCTGTCGCTTTTCTGGTTTATGATCTAGCATTTTTATGACGTCCCAACCTCAAAGCTGGTTAAGACACGAAAAACGCTGTAATACTGAAGATAATCAAGATATCAATAATTGCGAATGAAAAATGATAGCAAAGTACACGAAGTTCCTTTTAGTCATTAAATCAAAAGGAAAATGCATAATAACCATTCGTGCAATCTTTTTTAAAGATTTGACACCTGTGCTTTGACAGGTTACAGTTTGAGTGCCCCCTGACAACCAGTCATTCCCCCCGGAGGGAAGGGGGTGCATTCCAACTGTAACCCATTGTTATAACTTGTCAATGATTGAATCAAATGTGACAACAGAGTACATTTTCGGAATCTGCGGATCAAGACCTTTCTCAAGATAAGATGAAGAGAAGTGTTACCATTTTTAGAGTTTCACAGAAGTATAAACGGTGGCACATAATTTCAACATGAACATTTTTTTCTTGAGAAATTGAATATCATACCGGGTGTCTCAAAAAAAAGTCCCCCTGTTGACTGGAAAAAGGAAAAAAAACGATAACATGTCGGGACTTTTCGACTGCACAACTACATTTTTTAATCTTCAACTTAAATGGACATACCTAGAATTAATAAATCATCCACCAAACACCGGAGATACAAGCTCCCAAAGTCAAAATTTAGAGTGCACCTGAAACCAGAAATTTGAAAAAGGGCCTAACCATGAATTGATCTTTTGGAGAGAATTCTACTTCGAGATGTATCAATTGTTCTTGAAATAACTTTTCTTTTGAGGAATAAATCGTTCCTTACATTCCATTGACCAGTTATTTGTATCAAAGAAGAAGAAACAGGAGCACATGCACGCTTATTTTGGAGATGTGGCACGAGTTTATTAAACTCGCCACACTTTTCTTCATTTGTTTAATTAGAGTCGTGGCTAAGCGTCTATGATTCTTTTCAAAAGGTAAAAAATAAAAATAAAGTTAAAATTCCGTTGGAAAATGCTCATGATATCAATTCATGGTTAGGCCCTTTTTCAAAACTTCTGGTTTCAGGTGCACTCTAAATTTTGACTTTGGGAGCTTGTATCTCAGGTGTTTGGTGGACGATTTATAAATGCTAGGTATGTGCATTTAAGTTGAAGATTGGGAAATTTAGCTGTGCAATCGAAAAGTCCCGCTATCTTATCGTTTTGTTCCTTTTTCCAGTCAAAAGGGGGTACTTTTTTTAGACACCCGGTATATGAATTGGATACATCATGAACACTTGATAGAATTTTCAATGCCGCATATATCATTCTTTAGAATATGACATGAGAACCCTCCCTACAACAAACATGATATAAGAAACTTCAGCCAGTCATTTGAATCATGGTTTTCCAAATGAAATAATAATTAACAAATCACTTTGAATCATTTCAACTCTAATTCAAAAATCTCATTATGTCCTGAACAACTTAACATTAACAGCAAAGCCAAAGCCATAGTCTGTAAAACACCCCTCCTATTCCACAAGACATAGTCAAATGTGGGCATAGCGTATCTTTGAAATAGTTAGCCTGTCAACCATAACACTCATATGATTTTTGCATACCGACAACCAAGTTTGTGCGCAGCCGTAGACCAATTGAAGTTAGAACAAGCAGAAGGCTAATTACATCTCAAAGTAAATATATGTAATAATAGTTACCAATCTAACCCAATCTAACCAATTTTACAATTTGGTATATCACCACCCTAGTGACAATTACAATTCATCTAAAAGAAAACGATGATAGAGTTATTATAAAGTTTAAGTTTCTGAAGTTTTTAACGCTGCCCTCAGGGCTCGAATTGAAGTTATAAATCCCGTTGCTCCAATCCCCACAAACAGAACAACAATGGAATAATTCAGAAGCATACTTCGGACACTCATTCTCACACGATGCAGCTTAGCATAAAAATGAATCGGAAAAAGAATGACAAGGCACACTGCTGTGACACTACCAAAGATCGCCATCAGAAGGGAGAACTCGGGCAACATCATTGCAATCGTTGTTGTTGCGCAAACAAGGATAACTCGCATTGCCAAATCAAGGCCCTTTTCGCTCCATGTCATTTCGTGTTTCGATCGAAAGATGGGGAACAACATTGCGAATAGTTTCAGCTCTGACTTTTGAATGATATTCATTATGACATTGAGTGGCAAAGCGAAAGAGAACAGACCACTAAGGGCAAGTAAGGCATCGATGCAAAGCTTCAGTTGATAGGTCTTTAGATTACTTGTCACTCGTTGTTTGGTGTCTGCTCCGTAATGACATGCAAGTGTAAACCCAAATATTATCTTCGTGATAGTGGCAATCGTGAAGGCGATATTTGTCACAAATTTGAACTGTTGTGGTTTCTTCATGTTCCCCTCAATCTTTGGTAAATAAGGATGTGCTACGTAGCTGAACATGATAATACAGACAGATATTGATGTGCCTTCTAAACTCGCCACTGGTAGCGATGAAACTCGCCATTCGTGTACTTCTTTGAGAGAGTAGCAAATCAAAACGGTGAAAACAACGTTCAGTGTAGCAATGCTCGTTAAGCTTAGCCATGCAATGTTGCTCAAATTGCTCAAAAATGCTGTTGGGAATACTAACACACCAGCCAACAGCATGCATTGATTTGCATTCAGTAGAACTTTTGGAAAGATGGCTTCAAGGAAGTTTGCTACAAGGATCAAATACAAGATGCATGCTCCAAGTAGGTGAATCAGCTGAACTGTGCTGACGATCCTCGAGCCATAATCAGTCCAAACTGCCCTTCCTATGTTATGGAGAAAAAGAATCATTAGTTCTGATCCCTGACTAGACTTATAACCTGATTTGTTATTTTCGCTCCAAACTTTATTGAATTTTGTTGCGAAGTGAATTTTACGTTTAATAGCGAAGCAATGGACTCTCGTAGTAAGTCTAATCCCGGATCTATTCGAAGCCTACTAAAGCTAACAAGGGAAACGCTAAGAATGGGATCTGCCATGTTTGGTTGACACGACGGTCAACCAAAGTTTCATGGAAGACATCTTTGACATAAATGAATCACCTTATAACCTCAGGGAAGGGACCTCACTTTCACTAAGAATAAGCCAAACACTGTAGCTCATAGATTAGACACCGTATCCTACAGATGCCAAGAAGTATGGAACTCCATCCCCACAGAAATCATCTCAAGTGCAAATGTGAACCTTTCTAGCAAACATTAAAAAGCTGTCGACAACTTCTTGCTCTTGCCGCATCTTCCAACGATTTATTATTACTATTATTGTTACCCAGCCGGCAAATCGACGTCGAATCAACGTCGAAAAAACGTCGATCAATACTGTTTTTGACGTCGCTTCGACGTTGATAAGGTCAATAATGTATGTTGAAAAGACGTCGATATATCAACGTTGCATAGACGCGCACTCTGACGTCAATTTAACTACCAGTTGTGACGTCGTATGGACGTCATTAGACGTCTGTAGACGCCATCTTTATTGAAGCTGTATCTATATTTTTGATTTTCATATTAAGTCTTCGTGATCACTCCCGGGGGTGTAGGTGCCTAAAACCAAGGACGGGTATGTGCCAAGCCCGGTTTTGTGTGTGATTTCTACAATCTCCCCAGTTTTGGGTATCCTTTTCATATAATTCAAATGATGTACCAGTTTTGCGTAAAGATATATAAAACCTAGCTATTGCTCAAACACTCACTGCAGCCCAAGCATCTGCATTTCATAAAAATCATCTGTACTATGGCTCTGAGGGTAAATTTGTAACTTGTGAATTGTTTAACATCATAATTCATAACTCGTACTGATTTGTTCATGTGTTAAAGCAGAGAGGTGAGATTATGACCCATTTTGCCCCACTCTGACATATTTTGCTCCAACCCAGGACAGCAGATTTCAAAAGAGGTATTAATGTAAATCAACAAATACTCTCAGTACAGTACAGGCATTGTGCACATTAACATGCCCAAGAATCTTGAGAACATTTCTAGTTTCTTAAGAATTCTTATCAGAATGTGAAGAGTTCTTAGGATTTTTCAATTTTTAAGAGAATTTTCAAGAATTCTTTCCTTGCCTTGGTAATGTGCGCAAGACCTGAATTGTAAGTCTTATGGTATGCGCACCCCCTTTGATTTGAAATGCAAAAAGTGAAAAGGGAGATTAGCTAGAGAGAGATATTTGTTTCTTTGCCTTTCCTTGGAATTTAAAAGTGTAAACATTACAGCTAAGGAGATAACAGCTGGAGGGGAAATTTGACAGACACTGGTTTGAAGTTCCAGTTTTAGGTATGACTATTTGCGATGACCCATCCAGTTTTGGGGTAACATTTTGTTTGCACCTTCGCACATTCCCGTCCTTGATTATAGGCACCAACACCACCAGATGATCACTACGAGAGAAGAATGTATAAGGCTTCCATCCAGTACACAATTGAACGGTAACCAACACCTCATTTCGTTGCATCAGCTTCTGCAATTCACGTCGGGTGGGTTTCAAGGCTGCCTGGCATCCTTGCGGTCACTGCATTTATCTGATCATGAAGCTCGTCAAAACCGCGACCAAATCAAGACATCGATTTAACGTTAATATCTCGACGTCTTTTCAACTTTCATTATCGACGTTTATTCGACGTCGATATCTAGTCATTTAATAACGTGACGTTTTTTCGACCACATATCGACGTCGATTTGACGTCGTATGTTGGCTGGGCTATTCAGTTGTTATTTCTTAATGTATCTGTTAGATAGTTGGTTTTAAAGACCCTATGCTCCCCATGATTCTTTGCAGTCTCACAATGAATTTCATACTGTATGAAAATGATTTTGGCCTAGCAATCGCAAGGCTCTTTTCTATTTTCAAAACAGGGAACAAAAGTGGACTCAAGTCAAGCCGACGGGATGGTATGCATTAAGTTTTGACTGTGGAAAATAACAGCAGATGACTGCAACAAGAACAAGGGTTCAAGAGATCACCTTGGGTGGATGAGGGGGGGGGGGATCTTCAATATTTATAGGTATGTGTGGATAATTTTTTGGTATAGAATTTGAGATTCCACTACTGTATTATCGCTTTCCATCCTACCAATGATAGATCGAACCTATCATAAAACTTTGCTCACATAAAGATATACGGCTAACACCCGGCGGGGTCACTTCTATATCAATATGTATATCATGTGAGTTCCCAAAAACTCTGAGAAAGGGTATTCAAAAACCTGGCATTCTAGGACATAGATTCCTGAAAATAGGGGTAGTTTTTCTATGCAATGTCAGAGAATTCCAAAATAAGGGTATCAATTTATGATTCTAAATATTAGTTTATATACTTGATATAATGGTTATCATGATAAAATATTGCTTAGCAGCACCAAAATCCAATGACCAACTATCATCTACTTTATTCTAATATTCATTAGATTTCAAAATTTCTACAATGAAATTATCTCATCCTTTGCGTCATAGTGTGCATTTGTGCCAAAGTTAACACTCATCCAGTAGAAAATTTTGTCACACAATTCATTCTTTACACTGCTCAAATTCATCTTTGATCTCTTTTTCATCTTTGAATGAAAGTCATTTGCAGCTGCCGAAAGTAAGAAAAACAACATATGGTACAGAAAATATTCAGTATAGAGGCTGCCTTTTATGGTCCTCGCTCCCAAGCCTTTTGAAAGAATGCAACACACTCCAGGAATTTAAAAGGAGAATAAAGCAGTGGAATGGTGATTCATGCACCTGCAGATTGTGTAAAGTTTTTATCAAAGATTTAGGTTTTTTAGATTAATTTGCTTGTTATTGTAATTTAGGGTTTTTCATTGTAAATTAGAGTTTCTTTTCAGTTTAGTTGGCCTTAATTAGCTTTTAGCTATTCCATTAGAAAAGCCAACTTTAAATAAATTAATAATAATAATAATAATAATCCCTATTCTAATACAGTATCTATGATGGTTTGGGAGTAATTTAGGCTATTGTAAGTTTCACAAATCAGATCATTTGCATCTCTTGGAATTGGGTTTCAATTTGTGATTTGACCTTCAAGTGGATCCTTTTCACATCTGTTTTAAATGTTTCATAATGCAGTCAAAATGATTCTAGCTTTTTTTTTAAGAAGTCGAATTAATGTTATATACTTACTTCGACTCTACATGGCTGTTCTTTATTCTATTTTCTCTCTTGTGTTGGGCTCAAAGACGCCATTGCTGACTCTGAGCAAAGCTTGCACTTAGAATGGTGGTTGTTGCTGTCTTTCAGTATGTCATGTTTCCCAAGTTAGTTTATGGAAGCAAACTTCAAAAACCTACTCGAATAAGATGAAACATAGGAACTACAACAACAACTGCCATTTCAAAACTGATCTTTGGTCAGCAATGGCGATGATCCCACAACACAAACGCAGCTCCATAGAGTTTTGTTGCAAGCAGCCCAAAACATGACAGAAAATAGGAATAAAACGCAACCCAGTAAGTATATATAGTATTAACTCAATTAACTTGCAATATTAATAAGTTGACATCATCTGTTAAGCCCTAGTATGAGAGATGATCTGTCAACGTAAGGTTGGGTGTGTGTGGATATACAGTAGCCAGTAGCTCACTCCTCATACACTTTTAAATAAAGGTTTAATGTTTGTTGTATTCAAAGAGAATTAATGCAATAACCTGACATAACTCAATCTTAGAAACTGCATAGCCACATTTTGCCAATGTTACTGAAACATTTGTTATCTACACAGTAGGTAGGTTCTTATAAATTTAGGTAAAGTGGAGAATGAATTTTGAGTAGGCTAGCATTCAATTATCAATTGGCCTACCACATTTCTGATTCAGTCCACAGAACTTTTACTACTAAATAACTGAGTAAAAAGAGCATACACCTTACAAGACATTGATATTTAGAAGAGTTATTTACATATAATGGTGTCCATATTATAATAAAATTGTTCTTTATATAGATTTGGTGACTCAGCATATCAGTTAACATATTGCTAAAGTTGAAAGTATATTCATCAAACTCAACAGAAAGCTTTTTCTGAGAACTCTTGCCAACAAAATAGTATATTCAAGAAATATATATAGAAGCTTCAGCTAGAAGCACTTTATTTTGACATGTGATTAGGGCATGCGTCTTGCTACTTTTCAGAGAAAAGAATTATTACATTTGGAAAAGGTCAAAGAAAAGTCAGAGATACTCAGAGAAAAGGGTCCATCTTTGGATTGTAAATATCAGAGAAAAGGGGTCTATTTTTATTTTTGGGAACTCACATGATATACATATTGATACAGAAGTGACCCCGCCGGGGGCTAACAGCGCCACCAGGCAACAAATTCCTTCCCAGACTATTACTCGGTACGACGGCGGGCCAGCGCGGCGCCACAGGCGCTGCGCGGCAAGCCTAGTCTTCAAATAAACGTTGTTATGCCATCACTTTTGAACTCAGACAAAAGAAATTCTTGAAAATGAAAAAGAAAGCCAAATAAGAAAAGCTTTGTTCCCTGTAGCTATTTATCTTCCCACTATTGTGTGTTGAAATATGTTGTCATACCTTTTGAACAGAAAACAGTGTTGTAAGGTAAATGGGCAGCTCTCTGAACTTGAGGACGCTACATGTGGTGTTCCACAAGGTTCATGCTTAGGGCCTCTCCTCTTTTTACTCTACATCAACGATATATATAATCGATTTATTTAAAGTTGGCAACTTACATAGCTACTAAATAACAAAGCTAACTTAAGCCAACAAACTAAATACAATGTTAAATAAATATATATATACAAGTAAAAATTAGTCAATAAAATTACAAAGTTCATATAGAAATAGTGTAACACTATAAAAAGCCGAGCCGAGGAATGTACTGCCTGCAAAGTCTGCAGTCGCAAACTTCATTGTTCCAATATTTGATTTTATTCTTAAATTGTTGCACAGAAATAGAATCCTTAATTTCCTGTGGAAGGGAGTGCCAAATGCGCTGCCCTCTGTATCGGATTGTTTCAGTACCATGATTAACTGTATGTACCATGGGAAGCAAGAATGGATTGGTATTTCTCAAATTATATGTGACACTTCTTTGCAGGAAAATTTCGTCCATAAAACTGGGGTTTAAATTGTTAGTAGTTTTGAACATTTCAGTCATTAGCAATTGCACATTTTTCTGATGTACTGTTACAGATCTATCTTTTTCTAATAAGGTTACGAAGCTGGAAGTATAGTCTTTATACGCAATTCGTAAGGCTCTCTCGTGGAGCCTATTGATTTTGTTATTCAACTTTCTGCTATGGAACATCCATACCAAAGGACAGTATTGGAACTGGCTAGTTACGAATGCTCTCATCAAAAGTCTTAATTTATCAGTTCCTAGATATGCGGACATGCGTGACAAGGCAAATAGTTTGCTACCAGCCTTTTTACAAATATTGTTTACATGCTTTTCAAAACTGAGGTTTACATCGATCAAAACCCCTAAAAGTTTCTCCTCTTGTGAATTATTGACGGTACTGTTGCCAATATTTATGCTGACATCTTGATTTGTTCTTTCACCAAAAATCATAAAGTGGCATTTGCCTTCGTTAAGTTTCATATAGTTATTTTCAAACCATTCGATTATAATTTTAGAATCATTTTGTAACCTAGAGATTACATTTTCGAGACGCATATCGCATGTATAAATTGTTGTATCATCGGCATAGTTACATATATCCGTCTCTTGAATTGATAATAGCAGGTCATTGATGTAGATATTGAAAAATAGAGGTCCAAGGACGGATCCTTGGGGAACACCGAACTGAATATGTTTATAGTCACTGAAAGATCCATTGATTTTTACTCTTTGTTGCCGATTTTCCAGATAGCTGTGGACAAGCAATAAAGCATCACGGCTAAAGCCATATGCATGTAACTTAGCAATCAGTAGGTCATGTCGAATGCAGTCGAAGGCCTTTGAAAGGTCCATGAAGATAGCTCCAACTTTCCCACCCTTGTCGAGGCACGTTCTCCATTGTTCTATTGCCCGCATCAATGCATGTTGAGCATTGTAGCCCTTACGAAAACCACAAAGCAGAGATGATAAATACTGAGACATATGTGTAGAAATTTGTGTACCCATGAGCCTTTCAAATACCTTTGACACTGTAGGGAGAACACTAATAGGTCTGTAATTACCCTTGAAAGTTTTGACCTCCTTTTTAAAAAGAGAAGATACATCGGCTAATTTCAGTTCATCCGGAAAGGAAGAATGTTCTATTGAGTTATTAAATACGATTTGCAAGGGTGCAGAAACTAGTTCTGACTCAGATTTTAACAACTTTGGAGGGATACTCATAAAAGTGGTTGCTTTAGAGGGGTTTAGTTCATTAATTCCATTTTTGATATTTTCAATTGAAACCTTTTCAAATGAGAAAGAACCATTGTTCTCATTGAGTGAGCGAATTTTTTGAATACTTGGGTGCCTCGAAAATTTATACAATATTTTATCGATGGGATCACTAATATCTTTAGCATCAAGAATGATATTTTCATTTTCGATAATTCCAAGAGAATCAGTTATTGTGACAAAAAAGTTATTAAATGTTTCAGCTACATCAGACTCGTTCGATACAATTTTCCCTTCTTCAACCAACGTTATTCGTGATTTTGATGAGCTCTTATCCGAAATAAAAGGTTTGACTGTTTTCCAAAATTTTTTGTTGTCTGTAACTGCTGAAATGTCAAGTTTGTTATAAAAATCTCTCTTTGCCTTACGGGATATTTTAACGCAAAGATTGCGCTGTCTTCGAAAAGCATCCCAGTTTTCAGCTGTTCTATTTTTATTATACTTATTCTTTAGTCTCGTGCGTAGCATGAACGCCTTATGAAGAGTTCGGTTCATAAATGGACTGTCATTAGCACGAATGTATCTCTTTTTCATCGGTGCATGCTTATCTAAGACATTTCCAAAGGCATCCTGAAAAGACGTGTAAGTCAAACGTTGAGCATCAAGGTCAGCAAGTTCTGTCTCAAGATCCTGTCGAAATACTTCCTCTCGAAAGTTTCTATAGTCTCTGTAGTTAACAACGTTTGGCTTTTGCTTGTCAAAGGAAGCTTTCAGAACTGTAACGACCATTTTGTGAAAATCTGATAATCCAGTTTCAACAGCCGTTGTTTGCTGAAAGTTCCGCCCTCTATTTGTCAATATCAAATCAATGCACCTAGGGTTACTGGACTTAAAACACGTAGGCTCTCTAACGAGGTTCTTAAGGTCGAAAAGATTCATAAAATCAGTTATCTCTTGATCCGTTTCAACTGCATTAAAGTCACCCACAAACATAAAATTTTCATATTTTTCACTATAATGGTCTACTGCTTTGCCTAGCTCATCAAAGAAATAGGACTGATCTTGTGTTGGTGGTCGATATATACAAAAAAGGGCCCATTTCTTTTTACGAAGATTTATCTCAAAGCAAATGCATTCGATGTCATCTTTAAAGCTAAAAGATTTTAGCTGGAATGAAGGAATATCGTCTCTGACATAGACTAAAAGACCACCTCCGTTACAGTTTCTGTCTAATCGAAAGGGTTTACAGTAGCCATGGACGGAAAACTGCTCATTAGGAAAGGAAGAGTCAAGTTTTGTTTCCGCTATCATGAAAATGTCGATATTACTACTAACAATTTCCACTAAACCTTCAAGTTTGTTTCTTATTGAATTGATATTGACGTATCCAATTATCAAGCGTCCTACATTATTTGCTCTTAATTTCCCAAGCACAGTTTTTCCGTCCATGTCTTCCGTCTCTAAACATAATGGCTGCTGCTGGCTGCTAGGAAAATCATCATTACTCAAAAGGAAATCATTTTCTGA
>REGM01000214.1:26239-48691 GCA_004194415.1 Aurelia aurita | reverse complement strand
CCAGGGTATTTATGTTCAATAAGTATACAGTACACCAACAACTGACCTTAGTCTTAGCTCCATATTTTTTCCAACGATTCATTGCACAAATACATCCTTGGCATAAGTCTCCTGTATCTACTGACCGATTAAATGCGTTCTCCAGTTCTTCACTCGTAAATTTTGAGGTAGAAGTAAAGGGTCTTTGGTCTTGACTTCGTTTTCCACAACCCTGGCATCCTTCCTCGCTTCGAAAAACCACTGCCGAAGCTTGGCAAACAAAAGAAATGAAAAAAATAAAAAGCGCAAAAGAACACATGACTTTTCCATCTTTCTCCATATTTAAAATTCACTTGTAAACTACATTTTCAAATTAAGTATTTATACGGCCTAGGTTTGTTTGTCTTCACGGAAGTGTAGCAAATGGCGTCAGCAATTTTGAAGCTTCGCACGGCTTCGCGCCAAATTGGGGTTGCTAGGAGCTTTCATAATGGCGGAAGTTGCTACGGTTCAATCGCTCCTCGCTTCCCTGTGGCTTCCTTGCGCATGGCAAGTACGTTTTTCTCTCTTCTTCTCGTAAGTCGGACTTTGCAAAAGTCGGCTGATTTCCTCTTGGTCCGAAGAGATGCGACTAATGTGAGATTATTGTGATTAGTGCAACTGCATTAATGTTGATACTTTTATGTACTAAGGAATCCCGAATCTTGAATTATCATTGAAAGTATACCTACAGTATAAGGATAAAACATCTGCCGCCGGAATTTTTTTTATTTATTGGACTTGTCGTCTTGAAAGGAAAGAAAGGACGATTTATTCCGACAATCTCCTAACTAATTATTCTTGAGATGGGTGTGACCCAGCTGGCAATTCATCCCAACTGCAAGCGATTCAAAATCGGCAAGAACAAAGATGCCGCCTGCCGGACCAAAAATCATCTAGTTGTCCAGCTGTGAGCTGTTGGGAACACGTCGTCCTTTCTGTTCTTTCAAGAGAACTTGAAGTTTTTTCACACTTGCTTCTTGCTTCAAAGTTAACACCAGTTGCACTATCATCTTCATCTTCGTCGAGGGCATAATCGAAAGGAAAGCTCTGAACAAGTAGAACTTGATTTTGTGAAAATTGGAAAACTCAAACTGGAGAACAAAGAATAATTCCCGTGGAAATTCCCTTGATAAGCTAATCCCCTAAAGAATAATTCCCTTGGAAATTTGGCAATTTTCTTCATTCACACGATTTCATTCGTTCCGAAAATAACCCAAAATTTCCTCCGACGGGGCTAGATGCTTCCAACGGGCTGTAGCCCCCATAGCCCCCCCCCCTGGCACCACCCCTGAGTTGTGTGTGGAGTGAAATCTAAGACTTTCGAAAAGGATGATGTAATGCTTGGCAAACTTCCATGTAAAGATGTTCTGTATTGTTTGGAGAGGACAAAGTCCAGCAATTGTTGTGTGTTTCAGGCTCAATGTTTTCCAAGTACCTGAAAAAGCTCACATAATTTCTTCGAAGGAGGCTTATGTTCTCATTGATTTACCGAATATGAGAAAATGTTTGAAAGTGAAATAACTTCATCTGCAAAATAGATGAAAGCATACTTTGCATATCGAGTGAGTGACAAAAATGTATCGATTGTTTGAAAAGTCGTACTACATGAAATCGATCTGAAAAATTACAATTGCGTTGTAATGTGAAGGTTTAATTTAATGTTGCGAATTCATTCATAATTTACAATGCACAATCTCAAATGAAGAATTCTTGACAACTTGCTTCCATGGGCTTTGGCTAAAACTATAAATGAGTGGCTCAATTTAATCCACTTTTCAACTATCAGAATGGTAAAATAATGTTTTTCTTAGCTCGTACATGGCCTTCAAATGATAGGGAAACTGTTGAAATGTAAATATGCTCTTTCGTCAACGTTGAGCATCAAAATGTCAAAATTCACATGATAGTGACGAGCCCATTTTTGGCTGTTTTTTTTAATAAATTGAAAAATAGGACTTTTGGCTAAATCCTGATTTTAAAAGGAAATAATGCACCTAAAATTACGAGAGAAAGCTCAAAAAATTAAGTTGAAGCCTCTGTAAGATGATAAAATCAAAATTTCCCAAATTGGTTTCATAGCTTTTCCAGTACAATTTTTCAAACAATGGATATATTTTTCTGACTCACCCGGTATAACAGTTAGTAACATACAAAACAACTGGTCTTGTGGGAGAACGTGGCCAAAACTTGCCGAAATAGGACATACTTAGATACTTCTTGGGACATACTTAGAAACTGTGTCTGCATTAGAACATGCCCACCCTCGGTAAAGATAATAGTTGCAAGATGTGTATATCTAGGCTTATTACATACGTTTCAATTTCGCTCGCTTTTGTTGGTGTTATAACTTCAGTTCTTTTGTAGTGACAGATCAGTTCGGAAAGCAGAGACAAGAGGTCAATGTTGTTAGACTAGAACATACCTACGGAAGCATAACCAGCTCTTGGTTTCTCACGGTCAGTTTCCTTCTTTTCTTCGTCATCATCATCCAGGGCGTCATCGTATTGTGCTTCTATTATCAATCCTCCAGTGTGACATGTTATTACTGCTATCACCACAATGTAGATTATAGATGACAGCCCACCAATTTTAATTGCATACGGAATTCCTAATGTACCCATTCCTACACAGAAAACATACCAATCTATGATAAAGTACAGAATGCTTCCTTGGTCCTTAAGAAAGTTAGCACAAATGCTATATTCAGTCAACCAGTGTGTGTATGTGTCTCTTACATGTAACAGTTCATGCTTTTCTTATTTAATCTTAATCCTTGCGAAGGTCATTCATGCAATCCGGTGAAAAGCTGATCGCAATTGCTATTTCTTTTAAGACTTTTCAAAGACAACTTCAACGTACAACTGCCCGGAACTTTAGAATGGTATGACCAATTTCAGTGAAATAATCGTTCAAATCTAAGTTAGCCTTTCTCCCACAATTCAATTTATAACTTATTGAAATGAGAGACATATTCAACAAACGGTGAATCATCATTTTGGGACAACCGGTACACTTTTACAATAAAATTCCCTGTCTGTTTGCCAAGTTGCAGTTTTGAGAACTTCCAGCCGATGATGTGCATGATTTAAAAAATTTCAACGGTGGCAGAGGGCTTATTTGGATTTGAAACATTTTTGTTTAAATTTAGGCAAGATGATTTTCTGGAAATGTTATGTAGCAATAATAATGGCAACTGCGTGGTTTAATCTTTGTACGTAGATAAGGATAATTTTGTTTGCAAGCCTTCTACTTGCCCAAAGTGCTTCAAAATCAGCATTGGTTCCAAATATTTAAAAACGTCGGTGTAAAATTATGTGACCTAGTTCTTTGAATGGAATAGCCTGAAGAAATTTTAGCTACTTTGTAATAATTCTACCGTTGGACTTTTCAGAAATCTTCAATATTTTCAGAATTAGAGTGCTTTTCTTCTTTTTTAAGAATTCAAGAAAAATTTTGAAAAAAACTTAAAACCATCGTAATTTCTAAACTTTTTGAGGAAACACCGAATAATTTTCCAGGAACACATAGTTTATGAACGTCTACAATAAATTTTCAGGCAAAAGTCCTTCACTCTTCTGGTTTACGATTTAGAAATTTGATGACGTCACGTCCTCAAATGAGTTGAAATATGAAATACGCTGTAATTTCGAAAGTATTCAAGATTTCTGAAAAGTCCAACGGTAGAATTATAGCAAAATAGCTAAAGTTTAATTCAAGCAATTTGATTCAAAGAAATATGTCACTGAATTTACACCGACCTTTTTACGGCAATTTGAAGATTTGGAACCTATGCTTTCAAAATCTGTTTAGATTATGGAAGTACTTCGGAAGCAGCAGAAATCCGATCTATCTTTCAGCAAATCCTACCAAATTTCAAATTAAAAATTGCCTGTTTGTCATTTTGTCATATAGCAATTTAGAACTTCTCACGAAAATCTTTTGTGGTGCCTTCTCGCCCCAGTTATTTATCGTTTTGGAAGTACAATGCTTAGTCAAAGTTATGTGTGTCAAACATTCACAAAATTTCCTGCACAATTTTTCTTTTTGCTAAAACTGCAGTACCAGCAGCTTGAATGAATCTTTCCGGCTCAGAATCTTTCCTGAGGCACGCAGGTAAACTACAATAAGAAGAAATATTCCTACAAACAATGAGACAATTGCTACTCTTTGAGTTATTTTCATTGAATAGACGAATTCAATAATTTTATGTGATTTTGTGAAAGATTTAGAATTTTTGCGTAACACGGTAAACGGCATTACAACAGGAATAAAAAATTTGATCACTCTAAATTGAATTTGATCAGTAACAATATCGTTCAAAGAGAGAAGTTAAAAGATTGAAAGGGAAGCAGAATTTTGAGGATTTTCTAAATGATTTATTTTTTGGGTCAAACGGTAAACAAAATAACATCAATTGAAGCTTACCTTGTATCAAGTTTAGAACGTTCCATGACGTTTGAAGATTAGACGATTGTCCCTCTTGGGCCTGTGAATCTTTGGTTTCTTCATTTAAAGGAGATGTGTCATTTTGGTCCTCGCCACCAGAATCAAGGCCTTCTTCGTTAGATGTCAAACCAACTGTCTCTCCAGCCTCGCTATCTTCATTGCCGCAATTAAACAAAACCATTTTTGAGCAATGAATTGTTCAATTTCTGAAGTATTAAAACGTTCTGCAGCCGATTATAAGTAGTAATAGCTGAAAATTGTTTTCAGATACGACTGAAATGGCATTAAGCAAAGCATCAACCAAGTTCTGAAGTATTCAATGTTCAACTAGAAATAGCTAAAAATTGTCTTAGATGCGATTGAAAAGGTATTAAGCCAAGCACCAACCAAGCTCTAAGGCATTGAAACGTTCTGCCGCCAATTATAACTAGCAATAGCTGAAGGTTGTTTTGAGATGTGATTGAAAGGGTATTAAAATGTATGGTCAGGCATCTGTTCGTATTAATGAATTGTCACGGCAAGAATCTTTGTTCATCTTAACCAGAAATTAAACATATGGTCATAGCTTGATTGTCAACGACTGTCTTTGATCCTTATCTGCAGCTATTAACTCTAAGTTACGGCTATAGTAAAACTACCCTATCACTTAAATCATATATTGTGGTACTTTTTCATATTTATCACTAACTTACAGTTGTACAATTCAGCCTTGTTTATAAGCAAAGCAGTTTAAGACAACACGATCTTCGCTTTGCTTAAGACAACAAAAAACCAAAAACAAACAGCATACTGGGTGAGTCGAAAACGTTTCGGCGTTTGAAATTACCAAACGTTCGAAAATTTAATTTAATTTAAACTTTCCTTTTTGAGATCAAAGATCAAGTTAAATTTAGCGACATTCATCATCTTGTCCAAAAACTTTCAGTTACCGAAATTCCGAAGTTTCATTAGCCACTTGGCTTGGAGCATACCACGAACATGCACACAATTTTAACAGATCTATGTTTTTGTTCATTTGAACTCTTTAACATGGTTGGTTATGCCAGAAATTTATCTCTTGATCATGTACGAATCGAAAGTTAATGTGACATCATAAATTGAAGAATCCCAGACAATATTTACCATGTCTTCTAAAGCCTATGGCTAAAAATATAGATTTTCAAGCTATCATTTCAAAGTATTCTGCGTTAGTTCGCAGAAGTATTATAGTTGCTTACAAAGATTGGGTTTACGGTTTAGATTTACGATTACAATTAACTGAATACTCAATTCTCGAAGCATGCTTGAAATATCTAGGT
Organism: Aurelia aurita; assembly: GCA_004194415.1. NCBI lineage: Eukaryota > Metazoa > Cnidaria > Scyphozoa > Semaeostomeae > Ulmaridae > Aurelia > Aurelia aurita. The sequence continues at coordinate 42,926 of REGM01000214.1, read as the reverse complement.
CTTTGAACTACATTCTGGCACATGTGTTGACTATTCTAGCATTTGTGTTATACCTGATCTCAAATAACTGATGAGAAATGAGCAACTTTTGGGCAACTTTGCAAGAAAATTGACAGCTTTTTAGCAAAGTTTTAAGAAAGCTTCAGCAGCTCTCAGCGAACTGTCGATTAACTTGTGGACAGAGCTATTTAGCAGCTGTTTTTTATGTTGTTCTTGACGCAGTATAAATTTATCAAAATCTTGCATTCAGAACGTTCTTTAGGAATCTTATTATCTCAGGGATAATTATTTTTGGGGCATATTTTTTCAGGCAGTCATGGCATTCTCAACATGTAAATCTAACGTACAACCAACCTGGTGAGTGCTCGTCTGTTAATCATCTAAAGTCCGATCCGTGTCATTTTGAAGTGTCAGGAAGGCAAATTACTGTCCAACTTTTGCAGGAGATGAAACGAAAACAATCGCCATCAGTTTTACTCACTAGGTAAGCAAATTTGAGAAAATATAAATGAAGGTAAAACAGATTCCATGTAGATCCCTTGACCAAGAACCAAAAACCACCAAGAGTCAGCATGCTAAATGCGCGTATGTCGCATGTCGATGGAAAGAGAATGCGCGCATGTCGATGGAAAGAGAACGGTATTTCACTTTCGATTGGTGGATCCTCTTCCCACCACAAGCCAAACAACTCCGAATGAGACACCCTTTCTTCCAGTCGATCTCCACTTAATGGCCAATTTCACCACGCAAAAGATTAATACCAAAAAGGAAACTCACTTTTCATTTTCACTTACCTTTTAAAGTTTCAATGGACAACCGACAATGGCAACCCTAGCGAAAGTCATCCTCACTGAAAACCATTTATCGTTCCAGAACCATTTTTTCGGTGCTGCGAGAGCTCTGTTATACACCACCGTATGACCTGGAAGAGAACGCAGGAAAAGCTGCAGGCCGCATCATCAAGAATCTTTACTTAACAGCGGAGGATTTTGTGACGATAGCGTTCATTGCTTTTGATTGAAACGCAAGTTTAAAGTGATTAGAGTGTGCCAACAAAGAGATTCATGTGCAAAATATGCCAAGCCGCAAATGTAGAGTGTCAATAGATGCAAATAAAAAGCAAACGATGCCCTGAAACTTGGCTGGCTAGCTGACACACTGTGCATGCGAAAATTGGTTGTTAATGAAAACTCACAGTTCACTTTTAAATATAGCAAGCGTTAAAATATGCCGTGGTACATGGATGGCTAACTCGCTAGCTGTGCATGCGGAGATGAGTTGTTGATGAACACTCACAGTTCATTTTTACCTACCTTGTGAAGTTTAAAAGGACGAAGGCAATGACAACTCTGGAAGAAAATCATCTTCAATGAAACCATTTATCGCTCCAAGATTGTAATTTGATGTAATGGGGGCTCTGTTGCACACCACTGTAGGGCCTGAAAGAGATCGCAGGAAAGGTTGTATCATCAAGAATGGGTTTCATCGCTCAAAACATTCCATTTTACCATGGTCCGGTTGGTACACCCATTGAGTCAGTTAACATGTTACTGTAATTTGATCACTCGTTTTTTGTCGTCATGTCGTTATTGGTCGATAGGTCGTTCCTCGGAATACAGGAACTAACTTGGGCAATGTTTCGGCCAACCTCTTGAACTTTGTTTAATCTGTTGCCACATTGCAGTTTTACTGTAGAAAATGTTTTTGGGGCTTTTCTCGAAGTCAGATTTTCAGCGACCAATGAGTATTCGTAGAGTTCCCTGTACCCAACAGCTTAGCGTAATTGGCCAACATTTCGCAGGCAGAAAGAAAAGCATAGGGTGACCAAAGCATGTCTCAGTTTTGAGCAAAATTGGGTGGTCCAAATTTAACATATGAATGACCTTGAAAACAAGGCCAGGGGCGAACAAGAAAATTGTTTGATTAATTAAATTAGTCAGAAGCTGAGACACGCAAAGGAAATCTGAGACATGTTTTACTAGATTGATGTGTTGAGAAAGCAAAAATTTACTCGAACTTGATGTGAAGCTTACTGCGGGTACAGGGAGGTGATAGAAGTTGGGAGGTTCAATTTGTATCCTTTTTGGCGCACATTTCTTGAATATTTGTACGTACTATATTAGTTTCATAAATATTTCCATTTAATGACAAATCGAATGATGTATAGTTTAACAACAGTATTGTGTTACATGCATGAGCATTAAGCGAGAAAACAACGAGAGTGGTCACTAAAGGGGTACAGTAACCTTGAAGAAAATTTTAATCTACTGGGTGAGTAACAAAACTTTTTGAATCTATGGTTTGAAACACAGTTTGAAAATCATCAACATTTGATTGTAATACCTATCACAAAAATGTCTTGCTGTGCAATTGTGTCAGAGTCTTGAAGTGGCTTTGAATCTATGGGAATTTTTTATTGTAGAAGCTACCTGGTTTTGAAGCATACTCCAAAATCACAAAGAATGAAGATCAAATTGAATTTTAATGCCGCACAATTCCCATTTAAGGGCGTACATGATGACATAACAGCTATGTCGAATTCGTGACTGCCAAAAGCACTTGCAAAATAATCAAAGACGAGTGAGCAAAAGCGGCTACATTTACTTTATCATTACATTTCATATTTGTAACTTTGATCTGAAGTAAGGGAACGTGGGGCTTGTTCATCAAAATTGATTTAAGCACGCTTGCATTGGGGCAAATGCACAAATTGCGTTTTCTTGCTATGTTTAGTTTAACTATCCAGCTATGGTAAAAGCACTAGCAACTTGCTTTGTTAGCACAGATTGTATAAATGAAGTAATTTTTGTAGTCAGTGGTCGCTTGTGACAACATACCCCTGCCTGGGGGATTGAACAGGGACCGAGCAGCCATTGTGCTAGGGGGGCTATGCCCCCTACTTTTTTCAAAGATAGGTTAAAATTGTTTGTACAAATATGCAATTTCTAATTCTTCTCGTTAAATACGGCTGTATGTTGGTACCCACGATTATGGCAATACTCCCAAATCAAATATCCTTACAAATCGCTCGACATGCAACGACAGACATTTAGAAATTAAACTGATTGATGGGTATTTTCAAAAGAGAAGTGGAAGCACGTGACCTGAACGCACATGTCTCAGTATCTGAAAAGGAAAAACCGAAAGCATCGTATCAAAACACAAAGAGAGTTGTTGGTACATCGTTGACACGACACGCGAAGGATGAAGGACCTCTCGATTGCCTATTTGTGCATTTTGTGAAAAACGTCACTACCCGGCTGAATGTAGAAATGTTCAATAAAGGGTAGTTTTCTTTCGTAACTTGTAATTTGTAGCTCTCGCTAATATATTTATATCACGTTTCTATAATGCCTAATGATTGTCATGATATATGTCTCTTTTCGTAGTAATTGAAATCTTCTCTGAACCGAGCTGTATATAAAAATGGACGTAAAGAGAGAACTATTTTCTTAAAAGGAGCGTTTTCCGACGTTCTAAAGGGCGTGGTCTCAAATTTTTTCCCCATTTTAGCTCGCTTCACTCACTGTTCAGCCCCCCCACTTAAAAACGGCTGCACGGTCCCTGGGATTGAATATTGATAGGGCATTGAATATCATATCTAAACACTGCTCATGTTTTCTTGTCTTTCCTCTGCTTTTCAAAAGAGAAGTTTCGATAAGAATAAATAAGATGCAACAGATTCACGAAAATTATAAACCTTGTATTTTTTACCTTTTATTGTAAACTTTTTTATCATAAACCAATCATAAACATCTACCTTTTATCATCATTTATAACGGGTGGGCCAAAAATGTAACCCCAAGATAAAAAATTTCTGAAAAGCTTTCAGAATGGAAGATTTTGATAAAATTTATATTGCATTACGTACAACATAAACTAAACCTATTGAGTGAAAATCAGCTGCTTATCAGGTGTAGTTAGAGAGAAACCTTGAAAAAATATCATCGCGAAAACCACTGTAACGAAATAACATTGTGTTATTTACGGATAATGTTATGGTATCCTGCTAAAAGATACATTCAGTTCTTTCAAAATTACAAAGATCAATTTAAAAATTTCGTTGACACGAGAAATTAGGAAAAACATTATTTGCACAGAAATTATTCAATAAACAAACAATACGTTGATGGGTCATTGTTGATGATTTGTCATTTTGTTACAGTGGTTTTTACGGCCATCTTTCTTCGAAAGCTCATTTCTCTGTCATTACAGCTGATAATGAATTGATTTTGACTGAATAAGTGTATTTTATGCTGTTCTTAGTGCCATATAAAGTTCATCAAAATCTTGCTTTCCAAAAGTTTTCCAGAATTTTTTTATCAAGGAGGTTACTTTTTCTTTGGCCCACCTGTTATGCTGTATTGACTTTAATGAGCATTTAAATAGCACCCATGAAGTGGTAAGCCTTCAGAACCAATTTTTTACACCCCAGTTGTGACCAAATGCCCCATGTCCAAAATTGAAGAAAGGGGCCTAAATTCTTCAAACATTGAAAGAAATCACAGGATATAAGGCATCAATATGCTTCTTGCCTACGATGCATTTACCTGATAAAAAAGTAATGCTACTTTTAGAAAAAGTTTTGAAAGGAATATTCCCTTTTCCCTGATCAATGAAATCGTCTTCGTAGCGCAAATGTAAGGCTTGTTGCTATAGCTACTGACGAGGATCAGAGATGCAAAGGGAGCCAATGTGGTTTGATAAATGATAGAAACAACCTTTAATCGTAGTAGAACCAGTTAAATCAAAGTCACCATTCTGCCTGAAAAGAGCCTGTGACAATTTACCCCTGTGAAAACTTGCCCCACCCTCCCCTACTTTAATTTAACTTCACAAAGGGCTAAAAGAGGTTCAAAAATTTGCCAAAGTAGGTCTAATTTTATGCATTTCTAGCATTAAAATCGTCCAAAAAAATCCAATATTTTCGGGGGTTTTGTACCCCTAAACCCCCGCCAGTGCTCATGACTTAACGCCTTAACTCGGCGACGATTTGTCGATACTTTTCTAAATTCTAATTGTTGTGCAATGATGAAACATTCTTTAACTTAGAATGAGGACTTGGACGGGATGTTTCAGCTGGTCGTAAATTGATTGAATCAGAGCAATATCTAAGTCTGTTATGCTACCCAACTTAAGGGTCGCAATCCAAATAACAATTAAACGCGGAAATAATGCGACAAATTTGGATTAATTTCAAGGGCATGTATACCCGAATATAAGGGCAGTGCTCCAGATTTCAAATCTCAAGACTGCATGTTCATTTTATATGTGCTTTCAAAGTTACAAGGCATCACGCAAGGCATATAATACTGATAGGTAACAGGTAGATTTGTCAAGTTTTGTTCAGGATGTATAGGGCCAGTAACCTACACTAGTAACCTACACTTGGGTTCAAGCTTTTTTAAATATTTCCAAAATCACACGATTCACGGGACATTGGATTAAATATTTGAAGTCAAGGGGAAATGGGCTTTCGATGATGTCAGATTGCTGTCGGTGAAGTTTGAAACAAAAAGCATTGCTAGGATTCCCAGGGGTACTAAACCCCCTTGTCTTAGCTCGAAACTCAAAAATGTTTATTGGGAGTATTTTAGTGCTTCTAAAGGGTGTCTCAAAATGATGGTACCCCGTTTGTACGGCTGCTTTGGAGGAGCTATGCTTTCGATTTTCATGTTTATGGTATTCTACAGGGTATCCCAAAAAAATTGTTCGATGTTTGATTAAATATTAAAAAATAAAGATATAATGAACGGGCTCCATGGTAGCTAGCCCTATCTACACGACTTCAAATTAATTTTAGATACTACGATCTTGCAAATCCGTTGAATTTTCACGGAGTTGTGAGTTTTTGAAGTCCAAGTTTGTGCCTTTTTGGTTCGTTCTTATATTAACGAGTGGTATGACATCGGATAACCTTATAGCTAGAATTTGGTGCTTTCTTGCATATCAAGTCATTTAGGGGTCTCTGGTTTTAGCTGTCGCACAAACTCGATCATTAAACGCTCGTAACTCAGTGAATTTTCAGTAGATTTGCAAGATTCTGGTGTCTAAAATTATTTTAAGGTCCCAGGGATAGGGCTATGCTACCAAGAAGCCCATTCATTTTTATCTTTATTTTTCAATATTTAATCAAACGTCGAACAATTTTTTGGGGACACCCTGTATAATAGAGGATGCTTCAACTTGAAGTTTGACACCTGGTATAGTTCTAGTAAACCACAGAAGCCTTCGAGTTTAAAGAACTAGAACTGTTGATTTATCCAATTAAAGTAAATTAACTGGAGGTAATAAAACGAAGGGGTCTGGGGGCTAGAAAATTTTTTGAGGACACGCCCTTTGCTTTGGCTTAGAACGCTTCTCTCGACCCCATGTTTGCCCGTATCAACATAGGACTTTTGACCATTTTGTGAAATATTTTTAAAAGTCAGCATCCATCCCCAGGAAAATTTTGAGTAAACAAAATTTTCTTTGGCTTAGAATCCCGAATCCCTTTCTCCATCCCATCTTTACCAATGACAATTTTTGACTTTGACAATTTTTTAACAGTTTTCTATGAATCACCATCTTTGGGAAAGTTTTTGCGCAAAGACCTTATACTTTTTCCTAGAACGCTTCTCGCAATCCAGTATTTGCATGACCCCGAAATGGAAGCTTTGAAAATTCTGTGATAGTACGTCTGGAAAATTTTTAAAAATACTAACCTTTACTTTGGCTTAGAATAACTCTCCCGGTCACCTTCCTGCATTTCTTGGAAAAATTCTTACACACCCTACCTATACCTAGCTACTTTCTCCTCGTTTTTGGAAGAATCTCGAGGACCATCTTTTCACAGAAGTGGGGACCTGATCACTTTTGATTTCTATAAACAAATAAAGATATTCTGCCTTTTGAAGTCAATGATATCCGAATTTAGTGCAATTTACAAATTCCAGAGCACGTTAAGACTAAAAAGTGCATTTCACCCCCTTTGTTTTAACAGACAAAAACATTACGAGAATTTTCCGACGAAGCACTCATATTTCCGAAAATCCGCCGATGATTTTGAACATAGGGAACCATGGCCCCCCCTGCCCCCCGGCCAAGACGCCCCTGCTGTTCATTGATACAAATTTGGCTCCAATCACTTTCTTGCAGTTAAATTTGACGTTTGTTGTCGTGAGTTGCTTTCAAGCTTGTTTTTCAGTGGGAATTTCCACATGAAATCACTTTGCACTAAATATCAGCTGCAAGGTTATATACTGATAGGAGAGGCCTCTGATTTTGAGATAACCTCGAATTCTAGCTTCATTTGCGATAACTGGGCTATTACGCGTCAGATCTACTAAAGTGAGGTCTCACAGCCTCAGTTGGGGCCTTTTCTACTCAAAAATATCAAAACATAAATATCACAATCATAGCTCTTCCACAGCAGCCGTAAAAAAGAGTACAAACATTTTGGGACACCCTGTATTATACTATCGGGTATGCCAAACACAACTTTTCTGATTTTAGTCATTTGCGTGTTTGTTGCGAACATTCAAACAGCAGCCTATAAAACGTCCATCTCAATCACCCCAATTCTATTTTGATCTTCTAGTTTTCTGATATCGAAACAAGTGTCAAACCAAAGTCCCTCCGCTTTGGTCACGGATCCTTGGCAATTTCCCCCTTACTTAGTTGTTAGCTCGAGCCTGCATCCGCGCGCAATAATTGCTACCGATATTTTAAAATACAGAATGCCTGAAAATCTCCTGGAAGAAGCACAACCAGTTGATCAACAAATGTCAAAACTCAAAGCTAAATATTCGAATATTCAACACATACCAACAAAAGAGGCTCTTGATTCAAGTCAACGCAATTAGGACTGGTTCAGACGTCGTACTTTTCATGCACCGAACATAATTGAAGACCCTTGATATAAAGAGGCAACATATATCATTACTATTCCAGATTGCCATTTTTCTTGAAATAGTGTTCAATCCCCATCAGTAGGAAATTTAGAGCATGTAACAAGTGCTTGTTCTCCTATCTCCTATAAATATCCATCAAGGTTCTGAAAATTCTTTTACTGGTAAAAGAGAAAAGACGAACATAGCACGGGCAATAGCTTTACGTTGGTAAATGGGTGGTACCTGAGCGGCTTGGTTAACGTTTGCATTCTATCAAAAGATCTCCATGAGCAATCGTTCATTAACGATGATAAGACGCGGTGGAAAGAAGTGGGATTTGTCTTATTGGTGAATAGTTCCGTAGCCTTAGTGCAGCGAAAGAAATTGATTTGATACCGATTATTCGGATTCTGCTGCGGATGAAGGAAGGCCCTTTACTCTCCTTGGTAGCAAATAGCTATGACTCGTCAAGGATTTTGAAATCTTACCAAAACAAATATTTCTATGTTATTCCTTGATATAATTCACGTAACATTTGAAATTCTGGAAGCTATATCTTATTTGTAGCGTTCCCGAAAAATATTTGAACATAGGCCAATATTCGAAGGGCCAAAATTTGATGCAACACTGATCCCTGATGAGATTTTAACCAAATACAGACGAGCAAATAGGGAGTGGGGCCTGTAGTATCGATTTGAAGTAAAACCAGCTTTGTATCTTTATTACTTTTCTATCCATTTTGATTTTCAAACAGGTGCTCGAAAATTTGTCTCAAAAAGCTTATTTTTGGAGCGTGAAATTGGATGATTTGTATGCTCCTTTATTTAAGACTTGTGAAAGGAACATTCTATTTCTATGGAGTAGTGTTAATTGTAGGTCAGAAAAGTGCAAATAACGAGCACATCATATTATGGATTAATGTGGGATCTTTTCCATGGAACGGTATAAAAACTGAATGAAATAACTATTATAGTTGGCTGTGCCCTACCATTCCACTCCTGGTATAAATGCAGAATTCAACACAAAATCACTCTCTTAATGTACAATATATTCAATAAAGCATCTAATACGATTAGTCAAGCTGGGAAGACTTTAATAACATTAAGTAGCCAATTCTCGTTATTCTATCCACCCAATATTTTACAATTTCAAGTCATTTTTATCTTAAAGCAAAAAATATGGCGTTACGAGCTATCAGTAATAGCAAAAACTACATGTAAATTTGTAATTCTTATGAATACTTATTTACAAAATGTGATAATTTACATCTGAAAAACTACAACGTCCCTCAGCGTATTTCCATCCTTTCATTTGATAACTCTTGTTAAATCTACGACGCAACAATTCTTTATACATTCTACCGCGTGAGCCCGAGGGGGGTAGAATCAATAAATTTTGTAGCAGGCATGTGTGGCTGAACAGGGTATAGGTTTTAGTACAACAGGGCATCGGTTTCCAAAAAATGCTCCCAAGATGGTAAATTATTTTGATGAAATTGCTCTGGCACAGGATTTTGCTGAGGAAATTGCAATTTTGATATTGTTTTCTTGCCAATTTGCTCTGAGATAGGGTACTTTATTTGAAGAAACGGCTGGGTGAACGAAGGAAATTTCTGCGTACATCTATTGTTTCGCCATCAGAACTCGTTTTAAATGACTAAATGAAAAAGAATGTTCTGCTTGCTACTCTCGGGTTTTAAATCGCTGTATTCTCGTAATTTTGTAATGTACTTTTATTCATTACGTTTGCAACTGAAGACTGTGGGAATTGTGAAACTGACCATTACTGAGGATACTATAGGTGTGCATCTTGTGAAAACCGATGGGTTTAAAATGCTTGCCAATACAAATTTACTGAGTTACTGAGTCACGTTGACACATTTATATTCCTATTAAATGGAAACAACAAAATAGACCTTTTAGCATACTACACGGTCATTAAGACACTGGCCAAAGTTGTTTTTCACCGAGTAATTCACACAAAAACATTAAACAAGCTTTCCAGACTCTGGACATGATTGTTAAGTCAGACCGAAACCCTGAAAAAAGTCTTTGATATAGAATCGTTTCAGAAACAAAACTTTAGCAATATCAACAACAGAGTTTGCAAGAACATCCAAGACAGTCCAACGCCAGAAATTGCTAGTTGCAAGGAAAGTATGTTTGCAAGAAATGACCGTTTTGATATTTTCGTTGTCACTGGCGTACGACTGTGTCTTGCTATTGAATTGCTGTCGCATTGCACTCTTCACCTCATTAAACCATCCATTAGACTGTCTGTGACCCTTTGCTGTCTCCTGGGTTAGCTTCCGAGTTCTAGGTCTATTCACAGCCACTGAGGTTTCGTTGCTGCTGAAACTATCCATACAATTTATAAAAAACTGGCCTAGTTTACCGCGATCTCTGTCGGAAGGTACAATTCTCCGAGTGATCTGCTTCACATAAGATTTAGCGATCTGGAAACCCTTTCAATACCGAGACAAGACATACTGGAATCCGAAGGGAGGCTCGATCTGTTGTACACAGAGATAAAACATCTGATGGATGAATCAAAATAGCTATACCTTTAACCCAAGGTGTTGCATTACTGATTCATATACTGTCCACGTCATAGAAGCCATTAACGTCCTTCGTAAGCATCTTGGTAATGTTCCTCTAAAAAGCCCACTGAGACCATTGTTTCGTATGACGACAACCACACAGTCTAGCGTGTTTTTATATCGAAATGGATAGAGTTGTAATTGTGTCTTTATCACATCAGCAGGTTGCGTTATAACTGACGCCATCATTCCTGCCGACATTCCACACAAGAAATGGATGTTTGTATGCAGCTCAGATTGACCGAACCCTGTAAGATAAAGAAATAATAAATACAAGAGCCTTCAGCATCTATGAAGCCCCGTGTGGACCTTGTGAGGTGGCGAAGGGCCTTCACAACCTGACCAGGTCCATACGGGGCTTCATAGATTCAACGCAATTTAATTCATTACTCGTCAAACTGAATTCCTTCTTTGGAGTCAGAAAACAGTACCTTGAAGATATCCTTGAAGATATCCTTAAAGATCGTAACAATATTGTATCAGGTGAAATCACATTTTGTTCAGCCATCTTTTGACCAAAAACCTCAACAAAACCTAATTGTTTGTTGTTAAAGTTTTATAATGCAGAAGAGGGATCAAATTACTTCCGTAGTAATTGGCGATTTTGTCATGAAGCGATTTTTATAAAAAAAGGTATCGATTTTAGTGAAATTTCTGCTTCATAGTTGTCTCTTATGTGCCCCAGTACAATATATATATATCTTGTTTCAATGCTCTGTACCAAAAACAGTGCGTTTTTCATCGTTTAGAAGCTCATACGTTCATGGAATCCAGTTGCAGGCCTATTTCAGGAATCTCGCGAAACACGTTCTTAGTAGAAATCTCTCACAAAAATCTCTTGCCTAGTTTAATCCAGGCTAATCGATTGAAAATTACGTCTGACCTGGTCTAGTATATTTTTGTGGATATAGATTACTCTACTGTATTATGGAAAACTAGATTCGCTTTGACTGAGATAAAGATCTACAAAGATGCACACACAATTTGAACCGATTCGAATTGCTCATATTATAAAAAGCTGCGGTTAGTGGTTCTAATTTTCTCTTTTCTGACAACAAAACAAAGCATGACGAACGCTCGCGCTCACTACATGAAGGAGTACTCACCTTTTCTGCACTGCTCTTTGGCTACGTTGTAAAACATGAGATACAGTCCAGAGAAGGGAGCATCTCTAGCTACGGTTGCTGCAAGGCCACTAAAAAGACCTCTTGTCCCTTCGGCTTTCCAAATTGACACCAATGCACTTGTCACACCTTTGTAGTTGAAAATACCACTCTAGAAGTAAATTTGAAACTAAAATGAGAAAATTCCACAACGTTACTCGTCATACACTATCTTTCAAAGTTTGGAATCACAGAGAAAATTGTTGTGCTTTTGAAAAAAATCAATGTTTCTATTCACCAAGGTAGCATTAACTGGATAAAAATAAAGTCACGAAATTGATAATACTACTAACTGCAACTTTTTTTCAAAACCTGTTCTATTGTTACCATCTATTTTCAAAGATCCCCCATTTGCAGCAATGACAGTTTTGCAGACCTAGGCATTGTGGTTGCCAAGTTTTCAAGATATTCAAGTGAAGTTTCATCCCACACTTCCTGTAACCTTGCCATAGGAAAATCTTACAAAGCAATGTTTATTGACCGGTAAATCATCCACATGAATTAATATTTGCGGGAGCAGTTGCTGCAGTAGAACGATGAGTGGCAAACTTAAAAGATTAAAATTATGAACCATAAGGTTGCTATTAAATTTCAGCTTACCAACAAACGACCACATAGAAAAGTAATTTCAGTTTGAGTTTGGTTTGGTTCGCAAAAGTACCGTTAAATATTTTATGGGTGGGGTGAGTCAGAAACTTTCCATCCACCCTGTACATTGCATTGTTCTTTTCTTATTTATACCTGAAAGCATAGGGGTCGAAAAACTTTCTATTCTGCCATCAACGAAATTATCCCTTGTTGTCAATGCTTGATTGATGCCAATTTTATCATGACACAGGACAACGATAACAATTTAAACCTCAAAAAGTAGTGCAAAAACCTGTTTTGGGTACAGGCAGTCAGCAGCAGTAATGTACCCAGGGGCGTAGCGAGGAACCAATTTTTGGGGGTTGGGGTGCTATCTTGGACTGGAAAATGCCCGAATTTTTCAATTGTTTTCTTTAAATCTTCCATTGTTTTAGTTTACATTGTACAGATTGTTTTAAACGTAATGCTCATTCAACAAAATATCAGTCTTCAAAACTTTCAAGTGTCTAAAATTAAACTGAGTTATGCGTATGAAATACGGTACATTTAAAATGGAGGTACGAAATAAGGTATTGTCTGCAAAACATTGACCTAAATAGGCATGAAAATACACTACGTTTGCCAAGGGAGTGGGTCAGAAACTTTTCGTCTATGCACATTGTAATATTTTTTAACATTTACAACCAAATTTCTTTTCAAAAAATGACATTTTCTGAGTGATTCGAAATTTCTAGTGTAAGATCCGAATGATCTGCTTCACTCCCGCCATTCTAGGGAACACTTAGCATTTAAACAAGTGGCTAAATTTCTTCGATTTACTGGTTGCACGATAAATATCTCTTTACATCCTGTTATGAAGATTTGTTACAATCTACAAAAGTCTTCACGCTACAGAGGGTAAATCTACNTGACCTAAATAGGCATGAAAATAAATACGATATCTTGTATTTATTTTCTACTACTACCCACCACTACGTTTGCCAAGGGAGTGGGTCAGAAACTTTTCGTCTATGCACATTGTAATATTTTTTAACATTTACAACCAAATTTCTTTTCAAAAAATGACATTTTCTGAGTGATTCGAAATTTCTAGTGTAAGATCCGAATGATCTGCTTCACTCCCGCCATTCTAGGGAACACTTAGCATTTAAACAAGTGGCTAAATTTCTTCGATTTACTGGTTGCACGATAAATATCTCTTTACATCCTGTTATGAAGATTTGTTACAATCTACAAAAGTCTTCACGCTACAGAGGGTAAATCTACAGATAAAAATTCAGCTATATTGAAACCAATCAGCAAGCACCTACCCGGTATATCTCTGATTTCTCTCCAATTCACAGAAATTACAACTAACAAGAACATTTCATTTACTCTATTTGCTGTAATCTCTTTTAAAATACCTATATCCAATGGGCAAAAATCAATTTCGACCCCCTTCTTTTCATTCTTCTTGACGGTGAAAGTTCGTGATTGGAGACTTTTAGAGCAAGTTATGACAGGGAGAACAAGCAAATATTTAATGAAAACATGAAAACGGAGCGACACAACAACTTTGTAGATCACAGATTCTAGATCGAAAGTGAAGTATCAAAAGTGGGTAGCATGAAAATCGAAAAGAAATAACAACTATTTTTAACGATTGCAACTGTAAATTACCTCATAACGTGTTTTCACAACAGTGATTGGTAACAAACAAACACCAGCAAAACTTCTAGCAGTGAAGCCTAGCAACACATTATGCCATGCTTTTGGTTCTTGAGATCTGAAGATATGATACATGTGAATGAAATGACTTGAAGTAAATTCGCAAAAGCTGCTGCAAACCTCGATCTGATTTTTGCAAGCCGCGCTGCCCCCCTACATCCTTGTTGTCAGGCAACAAGAGTGGCAGAAGTGTGATGGTGTTTTCCATCCATTTTTGCAAAATGTTGAAGTGGATCAGTTCTAGCAAATCACTTATTATAAGCAAATCGCTTTTAATAGCCCGAGTTGAAAGATGACACCTCGCAGGTCTATAAACAGCTGATTGTATTTGATGATCTAGGCACGTGCACCAACAATGCAAAGCCAAAATAACAATGGCTTGTGTAGGACTTTTTGTCTTATTTTTAGACCATGCTATTCAGGTCAGGTCATTCACTTTCATCTACGAACAACGGCAGGTCTAATTTTGACGAAATAAAAACTTGGAAATTATTTCAACTTCTTGACTATTTAGCAAACAAGATGATTCGATGAACTGTTAAAAATATACAGTCACCCGGTAGCTTAAAACAAAAAATTATATTTCAGTAACGGGTGCACCAAAAGAGTACCCACTTTTGTTAAAGCTTCATGATTTAATCTTTAGTCAAAATCTCAAATAATACTCGGCAATTTTTTCGACTTTTCGGCCTCCTTGTTCTTGCGTTGTAAGTGATTTCTTGAAAATTCTTAGTCTGGTAACAGCCTAAATCAATCGAATAACATTGATCAAATTTTCTAAAGACTGACCTAGGCAATGAGAAAGCTCTTGGCAGCGACTTGGGAATTATGAAATAGATTAGTTATGATCAGTTGCACGAAGGTGTCGCTCGATGCTTGCACAACCTTGGCTTTTTATCATTTTAATGAAATCTTGTGTTGATAAAAAGAAATAAATTGCCTATTTCCTTTTAAGTTCAGTTTTTGCAGATTTGATCTATGTTTTTCGATCTATCTAGGCTGCTTCAAAACCACTAATTTTCAACGAATCGCTTCTAACTCGACTAATCGCTTCTAACGAATCGCTTCTAAGTAGGCTGCTAAAAATCGACAAAAAATTGCTAAGTATAATTTGGGATTTTGACTAAAGATGAAACCATCAATCTTTAAAATAGGCGAAATGTACGATTTATCACTGTTTGTTGTAAGTGGGTACTTTTTGGCGCACCGTAAATATCATCAAAGGAAACTGGACGCGCAATAGGACGTCTTCTAGCAAGGCAATGTCATTCTCTCAAAACTGTTTGAAAGAATAATGGATAAACAGATAGTTACTTATATTACACCCTTTTTATCGTCACTTCTCTGTGGTTTTCGAAAAGATTACAGTGCTCAACATGCGCTCGTAAGACTCCTAGAAAAACTCAAAATTAGCCTTGATGAAGGTGGTAAGGCAGGGGCTGTATTGATGGATCTCTCCAAGGCATTTGATTGTATCAGACATGATCTTTTGATTGCAAAATTGCATGCCTATGGTTTTTCTCACGAAGCATTAACACTCATTAACGATTACCTCACAAACAGACAACAGAGAGTTAAGGTAAATGGTTCCTTCAGTTCTTGGAAAGACCTAAAACGCGGTGTTCCTCAGGGATCAGTTTTAGGCCCTCTGTTGTTTAACATATACATCAATGACCTCTTGCTTTTTATTCAAAACTCAGATATCTGTAATTATGCAGATGATACTACAATCTATGCTTGCGATAAGAACCTAGATAACATAACTCATAAGCTTGAAAATGACTGTAATGTAGCCTTAAAATGGTTTGCCGACAACTTTATGAAATTAAATGCAGATAAATGTCATCTTTTGGTTCTTGGGGAGAGATGTGATGATCCAATTACTGTTAAGATTGGAAATACTGATGTCGTTAATAGCTCTGAAGAGAAATTACTCGGAATTCATATTGACAACAAACTCTCCTTTGACCATCACGTCTCGAAACTTTGCCAAAAAGCTAGCAATAAACTTTATGCACTTGCTCGCATATCCCCGTATATGGATCAGAACAAACTAAGAAGCTTAATGAGGGCATTTATTACCAGTCAGTTTCAATACTGTCCTTTAATCTGGATGTTTCACAGCAGGCAGCTTAACCAAAAAATCAACAAAATACAGGAAAGGGCCTTGAGAATTACATATAAGGACACCGAATCTTCTTTTAGTGAGCTATTACAGAAGGACTGTGCAGTTACTGTTCATACAAAGAACTTGCAAATACTTATGATCGAGATGTACAAAACTAGAAATGACCTGAATCCTTCATTTATGCAGGAAATATTCTGTGAAAATACAATTCACTACAATTTGCGTAACAATAACGAATTTGTTCAACCAAGGGTAAGATCAGTCAACAACGGGACAGAAAGCGTCCGATTTAAAGGTCCGCAGCTGTGGCAAACGTTACCACCAACGATACGGAATTCAGAATCCCTTTGTCAGTTTAAAACGAAGATAAAAAATTGGTACGGAGAAAATTGTCCTTGCAAATTATGCCGCATTTTTATTCAGAATTTGGGCTTTTTATGATAAATACTTTTACCACATTTTTATTCCAAACTTGGGCTACTTATGATAAATGTTTTTAGATTTCCGTTTTATATTGTATACTTTGATAACTTGTAAATATTTTACTCACTACTTTCTTATGTAATATTGTATATAAATTGTTTTAACGTTGGAATTAATTAGCTACTATTTATTTAGCTATTGTATTTTT
>REGM01000214.1:10955-25747 GCA_004194415.1 Aurelia aurita | reverse complement strand
CCTTTGATTGCTGAATGTATGTTGGACAGACCACTTTTCACAAGCATTGTGCTGGTGATTTGCCCGTTACAAGCCATGATTGATCAAGTTAAATTCCTCCGTGATTCCATCGGCCTAAATGCAGCGTAAATTTCTTCGCTTCTTCAACAAATCTACGCATCGGCGACAGATATATTTACACAACGGTGTCTCTGCAAGATTAATGAACTCCAAAGATTCGATTTCAGTCTTTGGACTAAAGGAGCCAGCACTATCTATGAGATTCCTATCACTCTTGACATTTAATTCTTTGATACAGATCGCACAAGCCACCACTTCGTTTCGAAATTTCTTTGTGATTCGAACTCAAAATTGTGCAACCTTGTGACAAAGATGATGTCATGGTCATGTGATGAAAAACAAGAAAATGCACGGCGTTGCGCAGACTTTGTAGTTCCTTTCTTTCTCCTCCTCCCCAGTTACCAAAAAGTCTGCACGCAGGCTATGAGGTCCCGTGTAAACGCAACAATTAAACGAGCCAGTTTGGGATCGGATCCGTACAGATCCGATCCCGTGTAAACGGGGTCTTAATCTGATAAAACGCCATTAGTCGAAGTCTAAACAATTAACATCAAATTTGATATTCCATCATATGCCAGAAAGAACTGCTCTTTCAAAATTGTTTTCTGGTGAATACGAGATAAACCTGACAAGCAAAAGTTATCAAATACCAGTTCCGTAGCACCACCGTATTCAAAACATACTGGAAAACATC
The DNA here is from genome assembly GCA_004194415.1 of Aurelia aurita. Classification (NCBI taxonomy): domain Eukaryota; kingdom Metazoa; phylum Cnidaria; class Scyphozoa; order Semaeostomeae; family Ulmaridae; genus Aurelia; species Aurelia aurita. The sequence continues at coordinate 24,993 of REGM01000214.1, read as the reverse complement.
TCAAGATCATGAATATAAACTTGTTGATTCATAAAAATTGCATGGCATTTTGACGGCCTCATTATAAAGTAAGATTCAACATCAGTGTATTTCATATGTACTGCATTATTGAGAAAAACAGGTCAGAAACAGAAAGTAATACGTCACGAAAAGCGGTAAAACCCTATAAAAGACATATATATACACAGGTTTGCAAAACCACACCTTTAGGCAGAAGCACATTTTAATAATCAAACGAGCAACGTCGTAAGTAGATACATCATAGTTCGAAAATGGCTTTCTGTCACAAAACAAACTGTAGCCCAAATAAACCATCTTTACTTAAAAAAGTTCCCTTGAATAAGCTCCCCGCTAAGAATACTTGTGTGCAGCCTCTACACTTTCGTGGCGGAGTGTTGAGGCTGTGCTGAGTGAGTTTACCAGCTAAGTGGCTCCTTGTACTAAATAAACACATGAGGGGTAAATTTCTTCAAATATCATATACATGCATACAAGATTCTGTGATTTTTAAAATCTTGCTACCAACTTTGGACTTTGCAACCATTGTCAATTTCTTTTGATTAAAATGCATGTCGAAAAATGTCAATATAAGTAAGAGCCCCAGGTGCGTTGTATTTATCGTAACGTCCAACAGTTTTCTCGTCATTACCGTTCACTATGTTGCCTTTCCAGTGCATTCTCTGTATTAAAAGTCATGTTTATCACCATGGTACTTGTAATAAAAGGTTTTAATCAAACTGCAATTTTCTGATAAGATTTAGTTCCATTCACTTTTTGCACCTAACCCTAACCCTTTTTGTAGCTTAACCCTAACCCTAACCCTAACCCTAATTAGTAAAAACTTTCAAAATTATAGCTCCAATAACCTATAACCATTAGCCTATGTGGTAGAAACATCCTTGATCGGTCCAGAAAGATCTCCTTCAATAGACCATTTCGACAATCAAAATCGGAGACTGGGGAGAGCGGTTTGTTCTGGTAAATGGCGGATGCAGTTCTGGTAAATGGCTGCCACGGAGCTTTTATAAATGATAAATTTCCCTCTACAGAACTGTTAGTTTTATATTCACAGTTAAAATAGAGAAATTACGACTTAAAAAATAACCGAAAAGGTGTCCCATTACCAATAAGCCTCGTAACTAAAGGGAGACTGACTCTCCAACCGAGACCTCAAATCAAATTGCTTTGGCGGGAAAATATTCNGATCGGTCCAGAAAGATCTCCTTCAATAGACCATTTCGACAATCAAAATCGGAGACTGGGGAGAGCGGTTTGTTCTGGTAAATGGCGGATGCAGTTCTGGTAAATGGCTGCCACGGAGCTTTTATAAATGATAAATTTCCCTCTACAGAACTGTTAGTTTTATATTCACAGTTAAAATAGAGAAATTACGACTTAAAAAATAACCGAAAAGGTGTCCCATTACCAATAAGCCTCGTAACTAAAGGGAGACTGACTCTCCAACCGAGACCTCAAATCAAATTGCTTTGGCGGGAAAATATTCGTGATTCGTCATCTCCGTTTATCGAAGCGAGATAAAACAAATGTTTTGATGAGTTTCGAGAAGAATACTTGGAATTACTTTACTCTATGATGAGTTGTGCACACTGGAAGGGATACAATAATTCAGAATTGTGGTGAAAGATTGCTTTGGCTGCAGTCATTTGGCTCAGCGAAGTCAATGCAGTTCTTGTTCGTTAAAAATTGTGCCGTGCTTGGTGGTAGATGATATTGTAGCTGCATTTCTTGGAATGAAATAGACCCCAGCTTCAATCATGTATGGAACCAATTTTTGTGACGTTGTGAAAGTTTTAAAATCAATGGTCAAGTGTTACAATTGCCCCGTAACACACAACATTTTCCAGACACAAATTCACATTTGGTAGCAAGTTTTTACTTTTGTCCTCAAAAACACGTTTTACCCTCGAAAATTTCGCAAACTTGGATAAACATTCCTGTTTCTCTAGTAGCATGTAGAGGATTGAAATGAGCATCTTCTGTGCAAAACTTAGATTCTTTGCTTGTTTTTGGTCGGCGTTACAGTGTTACAATTGCCACGTGTTACAATTGTCCCCAGTTCCCCCTACTGTTTGAATTACTCGTAATATACAAACACTTTGATTTCTGTTGCAACTTAAATGAGAACATCAACTGACTGCACATCGAGTACAAGAGCCGACATTTCAGATATGAAATGTGTTTGCTCTCGAATCAATATTTTACAAAAATGGCACATGAGTAATTGGAAACCAGGATTTAAAAGCTATACTGTTAAAAACAAGAGAAAATGTACTTACGGAAAGATAACAGATTTGAGCATATGCAATGATGAAAAGTATATGCCAACTCCTGGAACAGTTCTTGAAATCGTCTGAAAAATGGAAACCAATACAGGTACAGTATACTGCATTACACAAAGGCCATTTAAAATGCAGTTGGCTACCACTTGAGTTGAGGCATATAAAATTGACAATGCGTTTGAAATATGTTTACTTCAGGGAGTACAGTAACGAATACAAGGAACCATTACTGTATGTCTGCAATGCACAATTATCTAATTTCAGACAGGCAGTTGGTCTTAATTCAGTTGGTCTAAATTCAAGTAAGAAGAACTAACGTTTTTCACATCTTCATTCTTTTCAAATTGCAACAGTCTGTTCTTTGCTATGTAGTAAGATAGTGCTAAAGTGCAGTTAAACATATTCCTTGCGCTCCTTTGGCAATCAAAACAATCATGATTGTATTGTTTAAGATTTTAACATTGTTTCAGTTCAAAGCATTTAGATCCGGCTGGTTGAATTTGAATGAAATCTTGATTGTTTTGATTGCCAAAGGAACGCGCGGATTATTAGTTTTGATAAGAACAGGCAACTTTTAGGACTATTCATGCATTTCTCTTGCTGTTTCTCTCAAAAACACACCTTGGTAACCTTGGTAGCATCTTTTCAAAATCTCATCAAACTTATCTTTTGAAGAACATATTAGATGGTTGGCAATTGCTAAATGTCATGTGTGTTAAAGGCAATTCAAGCTGTGTTAATGTGATCAGGAAGTGTTTCTTTAAATTGCTTAGTGTTTGGTTTCCATTGTTCATAGATCCTGGGCCTATACTTAAAATTGGACTCAAAAGGAATATGTTAAATAGTTTCATGATTTGCCAGGCTCTTATTTGGTCTTTAAACTACACTATGTTGTAGGTTAGGTGGATTTCTTATATCAGTGTCAGCTTTACTTTCTGAACAATTAGGTATTCCACATCTTTCACCAACTTTGAAAGCTAGCCCATTCAGGGGAATCTGTGAAGTCTCCCCAAAATTCAGCGCCCAAAGATACAGTGATCAGCATAGGGCTCAAATCTTTCAAACCTTTTACAAGGTGGGTGTAAAATTTGTTTACAATTTTCTCCGAATTAAATGGCTTCAAAGGAACTTAGGGTACTTTGCTGTAAATCTGCCGTGGAAATCTTTTGATATCTTGCTTATTTTCAAAATGGCGGCATTTAGAAGTTTTTTGAAAGAATTCATGGAAAATTTTGAAAAAATTGAAATTGTCGTAAATCCTAAACCAATAGAGGAAAAATGATACAATCTTCAAGAAAACCATAGTTTATGAAGGTCTACAATATGGTTGCAAGCAGAAATCTGTCGCTCTTCTGGTTTAGGATTTAGAAATTTGATGACGTCACAGCCTCAAAAATAATAAATGCCACCATTTTGAAAATAATGAAGATATCTAAAAATGTCCATGGCAGATTTACAGCAAAGTACCCTGAGTTCCTTTCAAGCAATTTAATTCAAAGAAAAATGTAAAAGAATTTTACACCCACCTATTTTAAGACTTGAGCCCTATGCTACAGTGATCTATTGAGCACAAAGTATCATGTTTGTAGGATTTAAGCAAATTTTATTATCTAAAAATTATTACAAATTATATGCTATATATTTACAGGTGTCACCCCTCTCCATAAACCAGTTATACTGTCTGTCCTAACAACTGTGAAGATTGTTGATATCATTCCATTGCTCCTAAAGGATAAAAAGATAAATAAATGTCTATACACCTTTTTCAATTGTGACAATATTTTGCAAAAGGAACAAACAGGGGCAGATGCAAGATTGAGTTCCATGTTATTCACTGGAGTACTAGGCAAATGTCAGTGGCAGCGCCACAGGGAGGACTGGGGGGGACAAGTCCTCCCACTTCTCTGAGGTTGATTTTCCAATTCGTCCAAATCTGTAGAGAAATTGTCAAAGGAGAGGGGTTTAAGGTAGTTAGATGTTAATCTTGAGGACAAATAAGGGCATTTCTTAGCAATAAAAGGGGTGTTCCCAAGGGCATGGTCCTGAACATTTTCCCGGGGGCGCTGCCCCCAGACCCCTATTTTCACGGCTAGTGTAAAACGCAGGTCATGCAGGTTAATAAGACGCGGGTTAAATCATGCGGGTCAAAACTAGCGGCCATGGGTATATTGGCTTTAGGCTTACAGCCTACTGATGTTGCAAGTGTACGATAGTCCCTGATTATATATAGAATAATTACATTGTGTAAACCTGTGCTTTTTCAAATGGTTTCAAAGATATGTCTTATCGCATGAAAATGTCCCAAGAATACGTTTCTTCTAAAGGTTTCTAATTGTCAAAAAGTACCGAAGGAAGTATCGATGATCCTTTTGATTTGGGTAGTTTTGAATGTGATTTCTGTAACGATGTTAGCCCTTTTAACAAAAATAAATCAATTCTATATCGAGAGCTTTTGTTCAGCCTAATGAGCCCTTGGCTCTAATGGTGACCTGCCATGATGACGTGCAAAAATATGCCCTGCATTTTACACTAGCCGTCATTTCTTGGCTAGGCCCAACGAAGCCCATGGCCTAACTGTTACGAGGATGACCTTGTGTTGGAAATGCATGGCTTTATGTTCAAGTGCAGTGTAGAAATTTGTCAGGTACAAGATAACTTGTTATCTATTGAAATTTTGTCTTGGATACCTCTGTCAGGGTGTGTATATTCTGTTCTTCTTTCTCCACTGCTGGCAAACAATTTTATGGGATTGTGAGAGACTGAATTGATGATAGTTTTGAATAATATTACAGAACCTGTGAAGTGTGAAATATCTTGATCATAAAAGTTACGTGATAAAATATCTTGATCATAAAAGTGTAATTCCTATTATTCGTTCAATATTTTTCATCTGATTTGTTTATCTTCTCTCAATACAAGGATTGCACCATCAATCAGTAAGAAATTAGGGAATTTTGAAACAATTTCTTCTTTACAAAGTCATACTTCGATCTTGCCTGTATAACGGTGGGCCACACCTGAAAATCACCCAAATACAGTGTTTTGATGATCAAAGAATGACTTTGAAAGAGAAAATTATTTTCAATTTTCAGTGCTAAAAAATTGTAATAGACGATTCCGGAAAAGATGGCGTCGAGGGGCATTTGACCAAGATGCATTGCGTTTGATGATCGAATTTCTATAGAATCACTGTTGATTCCATTATAGAACGCAATGCATCTTGGTCAAATGCCCCCCGACACCATCTTTTCCGGAATCGTCTATTGTAATTATTTTCAGTGTTGAAAAATTGTTTTTCAACTCTGCGTTATGGACTTTCGCCTAATATGCCAGTGAATAACATGGAACTCAATCTCGCTGAAATTTTCGTGAAAATGTTCTCAGTCTAGTTTAAATGAAAAAAATGGATTATATATATATTTATTTTTTTGGTTATTTCTATGAATTTCTACAATGCATTTGAACACCTTGCTTTGACAACACAAGGTCAAGCTCATGAAATTTAGGCCACCTTGATGGGCCTGATGGGTAAATCCAAGTCAATGAGGGACAGGCTGTTAACCATGAAGTCTTAGATTTTTCTGATTTTTAGGTTGCATTTTAAACATGATAATAGAAGCAACATATCCAAATTTCAACTTTCTAGCATTCTTCATTCTGGAAATATCTCATTTCAAAGTTTTGACACTTTTGGGCCTAATTTTTTATTGACCGCCATTTTGAATTTACACTTTTCATGAAATTAGCTATCTTTTGATCAACTCTTCAGAATTTCATCATCCAAACATCGTTTTCATATATATTTGGGGTGGAGAGCCCAAAAATAGCCTTTAAATTATGATACGACAAACATAAAATGGCGTAAATACAAAAACAAATTGTAATCTAAATATTTGCCTTTGTTCAGATTTCTCTAATTTTTGCCATGTTGCTTGATTTTTACAAAACTGATATTTTCCAGGATAAAAGTAGACACGTACATCTACTTTCATGGGAAAAATGTTCTTGGCCAAAACTGCCATTAAAGATTTATCTAATGTTAAAACATGTGCTTATTTTTGTACTGTGCGCAACCGCAACATCTATGTTGGTATATCACATCATTGTGAGGGACCATATAACAACAGATGAAAAAACGAAAGTAAGTATCAGAAGTGTACCTAAACGATTCAGGTACAGACTGTAGCAAATTTGATAATTTTTCAAAATTGTTGGAAACTCATTAACTCAGATTTATATCACCTTTGATTCATACCAAAGTGCTCCCTAAAAGTAGATGGAAAAAACATATTTTTAGCTGTAAAGTTTGGATTTCTCATTAAAGTATTGTAAAACAGGCATCAATCAAAAGATCTCAAAGAGCAGAGTTTGAAAATTGAGATGAATTTCAGTTTCAAGCTTTGAAAAAAGGGTTTAGTCCCCTGGGAATTCTAGCAATGTTTTAGTTTTAGATTGTACAGACATCAATCTTATCTCATCTGAAGGCTTGTTTGCTCATGATTTCAAAAATGTAATCCAATCTCTCATCAACTGTATAATTTTGGAAATATTTACCAAAGATTGAACCCTAAGTGCAGGTTACCGCCCCTACTTCGCATCTGCTCCTGCCTGTATTGCAGTATATGACTTACAACGTTGAAAGCACACATGATAGGAACATTCGGTCTTCAGATTTGAAATCAGGAGGAAAAGGGATATCAGATGACGTAAGGTTGATGTCTGTGCGATTTGAATCAAAAAAGTTGCTAGAATTCCCAAGGGACAAAACCCTTTTTTCAAAGCTTGAAACTGAAATTCATCTCAATTTTCAAACTCTGCTCTTTGAGATCTTTTGATTGATGCCTGTTTTACAATACTTTAATGAGAAATCCAAACTTTACAGCTAAAAATATGTTTTTTCCATCTACTTTTTGGGAGCACTTTGGTATGAATCAAAGGTGATATAAATCTGAGTTAATGAGTTCCCAACAATTTTGAAAAATTATCAAATTTGCTACAGTCTGTACCTGAATCGTTTAGGTACACTTCTGATACTTACTTTCGTTTTTTCATCTGTTGTTATATGGTCCCTCACAATGATGTGATATACCAACATAGATGTTGCGGTTGCGCACAGTACAAAAATAAGCACATGTTTTAACATTAGATAAATCTTTAATGGCAGTTTTGGCCAAGAACATTTTTCCCATGAAAGTAGATGTACGTGTCTACTTTTATCCTGGAAAATATCAGTTTTGTAAAAATCAAGCAACATGGCAAAAATTAAAGAAATCTGAACAAAGGCAAATATTTAGATTACAATTTGTTTTTGTATTTACGCCATTTTATATTTGTCGTATCATAATTTAAAGGCTATTTTTGGGCTCTCCACCCCAAATATATATGAAAACGATGTTTGGATGATGAAATCCTAAAGAGTTGATCAAAAGATAGTTAATTTCATGAAAAGTGTAAATTCAAAATGGCGGTCAATTAAAAATTAGGCCCAAAAGTGTCAAAACTTTGAAATGAGATATTTCCAGAACGAAGAATGCTAGAAAGCTGAAATTTGGATATGTTGCTTCTATTATCATGCGTAAGTTACCACCTGAAAATCAGCAAAATCTAAGAATGCATGGTTAAATTTTTATCTTTGTTGTCCCTGTTTGAAGTAGAATTACCCTAGTGAATAAATGATTACCTTGCCCATTAACAGAGGCCAAACCTTTGAATCACTCAATTACAGTACAATGCCTAAGAACGTTTCAGAGATTGAAGCATGACCTTGGAAGAGAATATTATTTTCAGTGCTAAAAATATTTTCAGCGTTTTTCAATTCTGCATATTTGGGCTTTTGCCTAATACGCTAGAGAATAACGCGGAACTCAATCTTGCGGAATTTTCTTGAAAATTTTCTCAGCATTAAATGAAAAAAATGGATTATTTGTGTTGTTGTTGTTGTTTCTATGATTTTCTACAAATGCACTTGAACACCTATATGCTTTGCCAACACAAGGTCAACCTCATGAAATTTAGGTCATGAGCCTTGATGGGCCTTAGTATAGATGAATACGACCTTGCCCGTAGAACAGTAGGCCAAACCTGAGAATCACGCAATTACGACTGTCTAAGAATGTTTCGAAGATTGAAGTATGACTTTGAAAAGAAGGAAACTATTTCAGTGTTATAATTTTCTGCCAATTTGAATTCCGCGTTGTGGACTATTGCCTAAATTGCAAGTGAATAAAGCGGAACTCAATCTCATGGAAAATTCCTGTTCCGTGGTTTCCGCGAGTTCCACGTTATGGACCTAGCCTGTTTATTCCAAATGGCCCTAGGCCATGTGCCAAAGTATGGGCTGAAGAATGTATCCCATTTTAAAATGCTTTCCAGACATTGCGACACTTCAGGGGTCACTAGCACTGAAAATCTAAACAGCCTGAAATGGATTTATAGCATTAAGGACATTTTTAAAAGTGCAAGATGGAATTCTGCGAGAATGAGTTCCGCGTTATTGATTCCCAAGAATCAATAACGTGGAACTCCATATCACAAAATCTACGTTCCACGGTTCCGCATAATTTTTGTGTCCCACATTACTGATCTAGGCCCTCCAGATCATCAAATACACAATCAGTTATTTTAGACCACGCATCTGCAAATATTTACAACTTTGCCAGTAATTTAAAGTTGTAACAGTTCTTAGGAATTTGTAAGAATTCTTGAGAATTCTTAAGAAATCTCAAGAATTCTTGAGAATTGTCGAGAATTCTTGAGAATTGTCGAGAATTCTTAGTAAAGAAAACAATGTTTACTGCATGTAGGTTTGTTAAGCACATACCCATAAATTGCTGGAGCTTGAATTCTTGTTTTTATCAAATCTAATGGTTGAAATAATAAGCAGGAGCATGTTCCACTGAATGAGCCAGCAACAAAGCTCTTCAATGGCGACTTTTCCTGGAACAAATAAAACTGCATTTAAAACTCAGGAAAGTCTGCGCCATGTATGATAACTCATTTTAAAAGATCATTAATAAGTAAAGAAATAAAAACTGCTTGAACAAGATTCACAACAAAACGCCAAGCTCCTCATCATCTCAGTTGCCACTGTCATCCCAGACTGCATTTTATGTTGTGAGCATGGAAGATCTTCCACGCGCAGTTTTAAGTATAACAAAGGAAGAACAATAGAGTCATTGTTTTTTAAACAATAGCGAGGCACGCATCTTCTGTGCGCACTTTGCAAATTTTGCAGTCTGGCCATCATCTACTTCATTTCCATGATTAAAACAATTTATATGGAAACAGTTTGGATGATGAAACCCATCTCAAGCACTTTGGATAGATCAACAATTCAATAGACGATTACACTAAAGATGGTGGTGAGGAAGTTTTTACCAAGATGCATTGCATTCTTTAATCGAATCCCTGTAGAATCGTTAAGGATTCGTAATTGGAACACAATGCATCTTGGTAAAAGTTCCTAGCTGCCATCTTTAGCGTAATCGTCTATTGACAAAACTTCAAATTTTCAAAGCACCTCATATACTGTATTGTGGTTGATTCTCTTTCTTGATAGAGTATGCCCCTTGTCTTCCCAATACTTTTGGATTAGGCAATAATGTACAAGAAACAAATGAAGATGGATTTCCTAGACTAGATCCAGGGTGCATTCCATGTAAACTCCACGCCGAAGGTTACGCCGATAACAAAGTAATTTACGCCAGGAAAACAATAGATCTATTCAATTCAATTACAATAATTGTCTATTGTTTAAATCAGATTTTCACACCACTGCGCCAAGAAAATTTCTTTTCCACGCCGAAGATCTTCGGGCCTAAGTGCATGAAATGCACCCTGGGACTAGGCGACCGTCTCAAAAATGTTTGGTTTGTGTCGTCCGACCGACCATCTTCTAAAAATGAAAAAAATCAGAATTTTGGATCGGGCGTCTAAATGTTATAAGGAAAACAACAACGAAGATTTTGTTTTTGTGTTTTTGCATTCAATAATACATTGTCTGAACTTAAAAATCTGGGAAAAATTGAAATTTGATCATATTGCTGACCGACCGACCGATATTTTGCAATCAAAATGACACTAACCAAACATTTCTGAGACAGTCGCCCTAGATCAAGAAGTTTCTTCTATAATTTAACGCCAGGCTCAAGTGGTTTAATTTTNAAAATGTTTGGTTTGTGTCGTCCGACCGACCGTCTTCTAAAAATGAAAAAAATCAGAATTTTGGATCGGGCGTCTAAATGTTATAAGGAAAACAACAACGAAGATTTTGTTTTTGTGTTTTTGCATTCAATAATACATTGTCTGAACTTAAAAATCTGGGAAAAATTGAAATTTGAACATATTGCTGACCGACCGACCGATATTTTGCAATCAAAATGACACTAACCAAACATTTCTGAGACAGTCGCCCTAGATCAAGAAGTTTCTTCTATAATTTAACGCCAGGCTCAAGTGGTTTAATTTTCTGTGACCTGAGTGTTGAAAAATATATAGTCTAGCTTTTTTAGTCATAAAAAATTTTTAATCAAAATACTGTAGGCCTACTTAAATTTAATAGACATCAGTAAAAAAATTTCAAAGATTCTGGCATACATAAGCAAACAAAACAGACATCTGTTTGGCAAGGATTATTGACAGATGTCTGGCATACATAAGCAAACAAAACAGACATCTTTTTGGCCAGGATTATTAACAGATTTAGGACATACGATCCGCCAAGGACATGATTTCTATGACGTCAAATGTATGGCATCGTTCATACATCCCATGAAATGATGATATGAAAGTATAATGAAGCAATCGATCATACCCAACAAAACTTTCGAAATTTATCAAATACACCCCATTTGAGGGTTTGCAGTTTGTACTTGTTCAAGGATCACCTTAGGGTCCCGTTGGAAGATCGCTCAAAACAAAACACTATGGAGTGACCATAGGCCTAGTTATTAGATCCGTAGGAAGATATCTTCTTTTTGACTTTACACAACGACTATATTTCATTTTTTATGTTAATTTAATTGCCATTCATTTCATGAAACTGTAGAATGTCTTACCTGATATATCTTACCAGCCAATGGCTAAGCTATGGACTTATTGCTATTTTATAAAAGGTCAAAATCGTGATCAAAATGGATGACAAAAATGTCTACCTGTTGTCTGTCCTGCTTCGACGTTCGTTTGAAAACGGGGCCTAACCTGCCAAGCCATTTTGTCTCTTTATTAGTAGGCTAGTACTCAAGGAAGACAACTCACCGTTCTTGCCATTACTTCTCTTTCGTTTCTTCCTTGCAATGCTACCTCGTTGATATTCTTGCACAGCACAGACATTGAAATAAGTTGAAGAAGAAATCACTGAGCTCGTTGGCTTCCCGTCCAGTGCTGTTAGTCATCGCCAGCATTGCCTCAGCCCTCGGCCCGTGGGTCCAGCCGCGCCGTATAAGCGTTGGACCCGCCATATTAAGCATTGTTCCCGCCATATTAAGCTTGGTCCCGCCATATAAGCACTGGTCCCTCCATATTAGGATTATCATGTGATAGCTGTTAATGGTCGGTCTTACAAATATGGCTACCTATTCAATGATGACGAAAGACGAAAGGCAGAAACAAGCTAGACCGGTTTTTATCTTGTATGGTCTGGGCTGGGGTCTGGGTCTGTTTTGTTGGTCTGCCGTAGACCAGTTTTTTACGTCACTTCCTTCACTTCCACTTTTCTTTTTCACGTGATTAAAGTTCAGTTCAGGTTTTGAAGTTCAGGTTTTGTGCAGGTTCGTGGTTTTTATTAGCCTGCGTCACAGACCAAACGAAAAGTTTCCTTTGACGCAGGCTAGCTTTGTAAACCAAAACAAATACAAACCTAGCCTGCGTCAAAGGAAACTTTTCGTTTGGTCTGAGATGCATATGTTGTTATTAGCGATGCAGCTGTTATTGCAGCATTGTGGTAGACCTATAGAATCTTCCTTATTTATGTTCTTGCGGAGCAGCAAAACCCATCTACTCGGTGTAGTGTGCAGTTCAGTTCAAAAGATGACTTCTATTTCTACGCTTTTAATCAACTACAATTGATATTGAATTCTCTGTAAAAACGGTGAAATAAATTCGGTAGCAGAGCAGCAATGCCATAATACAGTAAATCCCCGCATTTAAGAACCTACTTTTTTGAGAGCCAGGCTGAATTAGGTTCTTATCAAAGGTACTTAGATCAATTTATATAGGTATAAAGCTTCTTATTCGAAGGGTCCCTTGTGTTAACCTTTTAGGAGTTATTATCAAGAGATTTTCAACCATATTATTTGTTTTGGCAATGTTATTAAAGACCTAATAACTGATGCTAAGCTTACAAATAGCAGAGGGAGGAGGTTCAGATTTTTACAGCAAACTGGGACAAAAATAAACTTAAGAAGGATGATCAAAAAATCAAATTTATTACCCTTGTAATAAGAACATATTTTTTCATCAAACTGAAACATGTTCTTAATTATGAGGTGCATAATTTAGGAAAAACAGCCTGTAGGTTCTTATTTTTGTAGGTTCTTATATGCGGGGATTTACTGTAGTTTAGCTTAGTACAGGGTGTCCCAAAAATGTTCCGCCCCATTTCTCCAGCTGCTGCGGAGGAACTGTAACTTCTATTGTCCCGTTGTGGATACAGCTCATTGGATATACTTCAACTTAGAATTTGAGACCTTTCTCTAGCCAATCGGACAAGTGGTTGCTGATTTATGGCGCAAGAAAGTCAAACAAGTGAAAACTTCAAAAACAGCACTTTCTTTGTTCTCCAAAAATGCCAAAATCAAGTAAAACTGCAAGAAAGGGTTCTAGAGCCGTATTGGATTTTTTTCTACAGTTGATAAAGGGTTCATTTTATTGTTTACTGATAGCAAAACACTTGCAAAATACATAAAAATTTCAAATAAAACGCTATAACCTCTTTTTGCAATATTTACTTGATTTTGACATATTTGTAGAACATAGAAAGTGCTGTTTTTGAAGTTTCCATTTTTTTGACTTTCTTGCGCCATAAATCAGCAACCACTTGTGCGATTGGCTAAAACAAGGTCTCAAACCCTAAGTTGAAGCCTATTCCATGCAGCCATACCAAAAACGGGACAATAGAAGTCACAGCTCCTCCACAGCAGCCGCACAAATGGGGCACACCTTTTTTGGCCAGCCTGTACAGTATCTTAGTTTGGTTTAGTTTAGTAGCATGGGTGAGGCCGATGAGCATTACAAGTAGTTTTTATGTACGAAGTAAAACGAGTAGGGGAGACCGGGGACAACTATAACAAGGGACAATTGTAACACTGGATCTTACGCCTAGCAAAAACAAACAAACAATCTACTTCATGCACAGAACATGCTCATTTCAATTTTCAATCCTCTCATACTACTTGAGAAACATGAATATTCATCATTCATCCAAGTTGCGAAATTTTGGGGGGGTAAAACTTGTTTTTGAACACAAAACTAAAAATCTGCTCCCATCCCAAATATGAGCTTGTGTCTAGAAAATTAAGGTTACTGTAACCCTTCAGGCAGCGATTAAGAAACTCTATTTTTCACGGCCGTTCCTTAAACTATACCAAACAAAATTGTATGTTATTCGAAGCAGAATAAAACGTAGAATACCATAAAAATTTAACCAGTTGATTAAATAAAAACGCAAATGATTTATTCCAGATTTTAGGCGAAATCGAACACCCTTGCGAAAAAATCTTGGTGTACCTCATCGGGCATTG
>REGM01000214.1:0-10504 GCA_004194415.1 Aurelia aurita | reverse complement strand
TGTTGTGCCCAAATTCTTTCAATAGGTGTATGCAGGTGTCTGTGTTTTCTCCTCTACGTTTTGTAATTTTATCAATAATAATATCAAAATAAAGTTTCTTTTCATTTGAATACGACGGTTGAAAACAGCAAACTTCGAATCGCTAACTCGCAAAATGAAACCCTTGCATGCTCGCACTTTTGTTCTACAACTTTTACACAGCAAAATCAGCTAACAATGAACGAAAACAACGAGAAACAAGGGTAGAAGGCAAATAAAACTTGCCTGTGTACAAACTGAAAGATTCGTAACTCAATTTGAGTAAAGTTATCGTTGATCTATTTTCTGAAAAGTGTTCCGACTCCGAGATCCGAAGGAACTTCATGCCACAGCTAGCAGTGTTTCTACAGAGAACGGGGGTCATGATTTTGTTTTCCTTCACAAAATTTACCAGATTTGGACGCTCGATCCAAGCCTCTTTTCTGGCAAGTAAAAAGGTCTATTTCACGATAGATTGCGTCAAGGAATTTTTACCGTGACCCTTTGCATCTCATGGTAAATCAAAAAATTGAATTAATCGAATGTCTCTGAGACGCATAGGATCATGGGAAAATAATTCCTGATGCAATCTCAATCGTCTGTTCACAAACAATTTCCCTTCACAAATATGTCGTGTTACGTGTGGATATTTAAATTTTAATGCATTTCAAAATCGTTGCATGTATACCTTTAACGTTGGCATTAAAGTAGCTGCGATTTTAGCGACATCATTGTAAACGTAAAAAATGGCACCAAACATTCGATCGTGTTAAATAGATAGTTTTAAAGCTCTCTTCTAGAAGGGCCAGCCATCTTTGTGGCTGTTTACCTGTGAACTTTCTAACCCTTCTTAACCCTATTCAGGGCAGGCAAAAAAGTTGATACTTTTGGGCAGGGGGGGGACATTTTTTGCCCCCCTCTTTTTCTCCGAAAATACATGAGATATAACAATGATATTTACCCAATTGTTCTTTGGACAATTGGCTTTTAGAATATAACAATAGCAATTAATTAGTCACGTGATTCGTTGCTAGGCAACTAAATAACAAAGGAAATTTGACAAATTTATTGCTCCAAAACAAATATACTTCTATTTCATCAATTACTGAACTGATTTTCTCCAGAATTGTTGCAAATAGTAGGCAACATATCATAGACTCAAAATACATACTTTGTAGAATTTCTTAGATTCTGTTTTTAGAACAATTGGCTCTTAATTATCTTTCTGCTTGATGCGCTGATTTTCTTTACAGTTTTTTCACCGTATTGTCCTCTTTGCTAGTAAATATTCACTCAAAATGAATCAAATAATTATTTTTATATTGAACACTTCTTAATTAGAACAATGACGTCATAAATGCAAATGACGTCATAGATATTAAATTTTGCCGATGTCAGCAAATATGAAAAAGTTATATATCAAATGAACGTACTCATCAAAGGCAATCGAATGGTGCATGTTTGAGATCATTCAGCCAAACGAGACAGAAACTACGGACGTTTTAAGTCTTTCTTTGTTAACCACTCTCCAAATATGGTGTTACTGTGGTCACATGATGAAAGTCAGAACAATGAAATGTCAAAAATTTAATTTCCTATGAAATTTGACTAAAAGTCACTAAGACTGGGTTGTTATATCTTCTGTCGTTTTAGCGCAATATATCAAAGTTTGGTAGGGAGGGGGGGGGGCGAAAAACGCCCCCTGCCCTGAATAGGGTTACACGAGATTGTTTGTAAGCAATACCGGGACCTCGCGTAAGGAGGCTTGCCGTATTCTCAAATATACAAAAAGAGATTTCACGATTTCACGAAGGTAGGAAGCATTTCCCTACAGATCAATATCAATATATCAATATCAATATTTAAAGTTGGTATTTACAGTATTATTAAATTGTAAATGAATCGAAATTTTTTTTCATGCATTTCGAACAAATCGATATCGTAGATTTCATTTTTCTTGGTTTCAGTTTCATATTCCTCGTAGTTTTCTTGAAAACGAGCATCGAAAAGCGAATTTTCATTCAAATCATGGCGGCGATTGAGCGCGGTCAGGACGCTTGGTACCAGACCTCTGTGACGTCAGGTGGTTTACACAGATGAACGAAGG
Organism: Aurelia aurita; assembly: GCA_004194415.1. NCBI lineage: Eukaryota > Metazoa > Cnidaria > Scyphozoa > Semaeostomeae > Ulmaridae > Aurelia > Aurelia aurita. The sequence goes on along the minus strand of REGM01000214.1, from coordinate 8,379 downwards.
AAGCAAGTGACGTACAGACTGCGTACTGAACCCTTGCAATTCGAAGAAGCTCCGACGAAAGAAACTGGATTGTGAAACATTCTGACGCACATGAGTGAATCATGAATGAATCATGAAAGATCGCAATTTCCATCCATCAGATATTTCATTTATTTGCCGCTCTAAATAACGTGTCGAAAGCAATTTTCTTCTCAAAGGGGATTAAACAAGGTTCGTTATTTTCGTTGTTGTGTTTATCACAAGTTATGCAAGGCAATTACAGTAACATGTTAATCCATTAATTAATCATTGTGAAATACTGTAATTTACAGTGTAGACGCAAACAACATCGTCTGCAAAGGCGCTGCTTGTTTAGACACAGTGTTTGCAAGTGAATTTTGGACCAGGCCAAGGTAAACAAATGTGACAGCAAACGTACAACAAAGAAGAGCAGCGCGATACGATTCTAGTCGCAGTACTGTGTTGCTGGTCTGCCAAATAGAGTTCCTTGTTCCAATTATAGCGCCTAATAGTGTGTCGATGCACGGCAGTTTGCAGACTGGCAAACTGGACACAATTTGTACGAAGGCACAAAACAACTTTGATCTAGCCACATACAGCAGCGGGCTCGAGCGGGCCTTACTTACGCTTCAAGCATGTTGAAGCAGTGTCCTACTCGAGAGCTAAAGCTTTGGTGTCAGAAATGGTTGATTTCGATACCCAAAAACAAAACGTTTCCTTCTTCGTGAAGCTGTGCCTAGGATAGTTGGTCTTCCAAGAGATCCAGAAGAAAAACTACAGAGGAAGATAACGTACATATGGCATTTGCCAAAATTGATCATTCGAATTTTGTTTCTACTTGGTAAAAACATAGCAAAAATTAACAAACATCTTTGTAGTAAATTCTAAGAGTGCCTATACAAATTACTGTCTACCAGTCTTGCCGTCGTTATGCAGAATCTTTACAACCTGTAGCCTGAGCAGAGGGAAATGTGCTTCCAATCTGGTTGTAGATGCAGGCAGTAAGTGGGCTCAAGTTACCCATCCTAGTTAGCCAAAATTACACTGTGTAAGCCATTGTAAGCAACAGCACGAATGTACCTACAATAGCAGAAAAAATACAATTTAAGATACAGTAAGTAATAAACTCATTTTTTCTAAGAAACCGCTTATTAAGAGACTCAAGACTCAAGCTTTTGAAAGTTAAGAAACCATGCTACGGATTGAACAACCTAAGAAACTTTTGTAATTTGCAGCTTTAATTTTCGCTCGAATATTCCTAGATCACTCAAACAATTTTGACACTGTATAGTAATAGAAAAGTTTGACATTGTTTTGAGTATCAATTATGTTATTATTTGTTTTAAGATCTTACAAATAATTAGTTTGGCAATTTGGGAGCCCTTCCAACAAAAATAAATGAACTCTACACTTAGGGCATTAACAATGCAAGAAACACACAAGAAGTGGTAGCAAAAGTGTCCTAAAATCCGGGCCTAAAATTAAAAAAATTACCTACCCTGGACTCAAACACTCCCTGGACCTAAGTTTCTTATAAAAATTGAATGTAGACAGGCAATTTCCACAATCACTTTGAATATCATATTGTGACTGTGGTGTCGACACAAAAGAATGACCAGCAGTTTGTGATATGTTTTATTAGTTGCCTTTTTGAAGTATCTTTTTCAATTTGATCCAGGATAGAAAAATGATATGATTAATAGTGCTCCATTGGGAGGGATAAAATATGATTGCTAGTGCTCCATTGGGAGGGATAAAATCGAAATGAATGAATTCCTAATTCATCAGGGACTGATGGATTATTGTTTTTAATATATTGCAAAAAAATACTTGCTTCTCTGGAGGTACACCTGGATGAGAATTGTCCACGGTATGACTTTCCGTTTCTTCACTTTTGAGCAGCGGGCCTACTTGCATCCCTTCAAATGTTAGCAAATGTTACCTTGCCATATACACACCCTTACGAACTTCTCTACAACAACGGCATTCCCTTGCAGAAGCCAATAACCCAGTGCTGCATTTGCCACACTGGCAAGTAGCAGATAAGAAACAGAAACTATCATCATTCCCGTCTTGCTAGGTAGGTCTATCTTCACACAGCCCACCCAATACTAACAATGGCCTACACTAACTACACTATTCAGGGTGGAAATCGAGGACTGCTGATTTGAAACTCTCAAAATGAATATTAAAAGAAAAGATTGCAACTCACCACTGGTTGATTGCAACGTCTCCGTTGTATTTGTCTCGAAACTGAGAAGGTCGTACGTCTTCAGGTTTGACCTTCAGGTTCGACCCTCTCACCCCCATCATCAGACTCCTCGACTCCTCGGAAGAAGTCACCAATAGTTCGTGCTAATAGGGCAAAATATTGATATTGCCCACCATATGCTCCGATTAACTCTTCTACTGCACTGGATGATGACTGTGCAGTCATAGAGATATCTTCGCTGCTATCTGACATTTTGTTGGGGCTATTCGCTTACTTCGTGCTTCCATTTTGGTGAAGTTGCGTTCTGATCTTGCTTCGAATGAATCTGTTTGTTTACAATTTGTAAAATACCTGACGTCACGAAATTGCTCTCCCGCGCCTTTCGCCCCAGACCCCGCGCCGTGTAGTGCCTCGATGTATCACAGAATGAAATATTTATAGTAAGAATGGTATAGGTAATAAAATTTCATTCCAGAATGAAATTTCATTCCAGAATAAAGCCGAAGGGGATAGAGAATAACCTAATTGGAACTGGATACATTGTTCTCTTAATAATTGCCATCATTATGTATCCTAGGGTATTGTAAACAGCACTGTTATAGTTGATGGAAGGAAATAAATATATATAAATTGTGGAGTTGCTTGGGTTCTCAGGTTCTCGGGTTGACACATCCAAATTCATTATTATCATTATTTGTACTATAAAAACAAAGGAAGGAAGGAAAGGAAAAGAGAAAGAAAGAAAGAAAGGAAATGCAGGAAGGAAGGAAAGGAAAGAAGGAGATAAAAAAGATAGAAATTGAGAAGTTGCTTGGGTTCTCGGGTTCTTGGGTTGACAGAACAAAAATTATCATTATCATTATGTGCACTATAAAAAGAAAGGAAGGAAGGAAAGAGAGAAAAAGTGAAAGTAAGAAGTGAGAAGGAAAGAAAAAAAGAAAGAAAGAAAGAAAGGAAAGGAAAACAAGAAAAGAAGGAAGGAAGGAAAGAAAGAAATAAAAAGTGAGAAATTGTGAAGTTCCTCGGGTTCTTGGGTTGACAGAGCAAAATCATTATTTTCATTATGTGTAGTATAAAAAGAAAGGAAGGAAGAAAGGAAATAAAGAAAAAGCCAGAAATTGTGAAGTTGCTTGGGTTCTCGGGTTCTTGGGTTGACAGAACAAAATCATTATTATCATTATGTGTAGTATAAAGGGAAAGGAAGGAAAAAAGGAAATATATAAAAACCAGAAATTGTGAAGTTGCTTGGGTTCTCGGGTTCTTGGGTTGACAGAACAAAATCATTATTATCATTATGTGTAGTATAAAGGGAAAGGAAGGAAAAAAGGAAATATATAAAAACCAGAAATTGTGAAGTTGCTTGGGTTCTCGGGTTCTTGGGTTGACAGAACAAAATCATTATTATCATTATGTGTAGTATATAGGGAAAGGAAGGAAGAAAGGAAATAAATAAGAAGCCAGAAATTGTGAAGTTGCTTGGGTTCTCGGGTTGTTGGGTTGACAGAATAAATTCATTATTATCATTATGTGTAGTATATAGGGAAAGGAAGGAAGAAAAGAAATAAATAAAAAGACAGAAATTGTGAAGTTGCTTGGGTTTTCGGGTTGTTGGGTTGACAGAATAAATTCATTATTATCATTATGTGTAGTATATAGGGAAAGGAAGGAAGAAAAGAAATAAATAAAAAGACAGAAATTGTGAAGTTGTTTGGGTTCTCGGGTTCTTGGGTTGACAGAGTAAAACTCTTGAGATGAATGAAATAAAAAAGCTAGTAATTGTGAGTTTGCTTCGGTTCTCGGGTTCTTGGGTTCCTGGGTTGAATTGGATTGATTTGATGACAACAACAACCACAATAATATTCTAGAGAATATGGCCTAAATTGGGTGCTAATGACTCTGATCCAACTAAGTTGTTTGTGAACACATTTGGTAAACAGCAAGAATGCTATCCAATTAGCAATATATTGGCCAAAGTATGTTTCCTGCTTTGGATGGTTGCTTTATGAAATGCGACGAAGGACGAACGAATGTAAAACTGATTGAGATGCTACACATGCCATCCACATCATCATCATCAGCATCACTTGCTTGGTTATCGCAAAAGAAATTGTCTCGCTTTATTTCAAATGTACATTGCATCGGTATGTATGTATTTGATACGTATTTGTCTTAAGAATAAAAAGCTAGTAATTGTGAGTTTGCTTGGGTTCTCGGGTTCTCGGGTTGACAGAGTAAAACTCTTGAGATGAATGAAATAAAAAGCTAGTAATTGTGAGTTTGCTTGGGTTCTCGGGTTCTCAGGTTGACAGAGTAAAACTCTTGAGATGAATGAAATAAAAAGCTAGTAATTGTGAGTTTGCTTGGGTTCTCGGGTTCTCGGGTTGACAGAGTAAAACTCTTGAGATGAATGAAGTAAAAAGCTATTAACTTTGAGTTTGCTCATAGTGGTTTGCTTGGTTCTCGGGTTCTCGGGTTGACAGAGTAAAACTCTTGAGATGAATGAAATAAAAAGCTAGTAATTGTGAGTTTGCTTGGGTTCTCGGGTTCTCAGGTTGACAGAGTAAAACTCTTGAGATGAATGAAATAAAAAGCTAGTAATTGTGAGTTTGCTTGGGTTCTTGGGTTCTCGGGTTGACAGAGTAAAACTCTTGAGATGAATGAAATAAAAAGCTAGTAATTGTGAGTTTGCTTGGGTTCTCGGGTTCTCGGGTTGACAGAGTAAAACTCTTGAGATGAATGAAGTAAAAAGCTATTAACTTTGAGTTTGCTCATAGTGGTTTGCTTTGGTTCTCGGGTTCTCGGGTTGACAGAGTAAAACTCTTGAGATGAATGAAATAAAAAGCTAGTAATTGTGAGTTTGCTTGGGTTCTCGGGTTCTCAGGTTGACAGAGTAAAACTCTTGAGATGAATGAAATAAAAAGCTAGTAATTGTGAGTTTGCTTGGGTTCTTGGGTTCTCGGGTTGACAGAGTAAAATTCTTGAGATGAATGAAATAAAAAGCTAGTAATTGCGAGTTTGCTTGGGTTCTTGGGTTCTCGGGTTGACAGAGTAAAACTCTTGAGATGAATGAAATAAAAACGCTAGTAACTTTGAGTTTGCTCATAGTGGTTTGCTTGAGTTCTTGGGTTCCTGGGTTGACAGAGTAAAACTCTTGAGATGAATGAAATAAAAAAGCTAGTAATTGTGAGTTTGCTTGGGTTCTCGGGTTCTTGGGTTCCTGGGTTGAATTGGCTTGATTTGATGACAACAACTACCACAATAATATACTAGAGAATATTGCCTAAATTTGGTGCTGTGTTGATGACTCTTGATCCAACTTAAACTAAGTTGTTTGTGGACACATTTGGTGAACAGCAAGAATGCTATCCAATTAGCAATATACTGGCCGAAGTATGTTTCTTGCTTTGGATGGTTGCTTCATAAAATGTGACGAAGGATGAACACATGTAAAACAGCCTACACATCCCATCCACATCATCATCATATCAGATCGGCGTCGCTTTGCTTGGCCATCACAAAAGAAATTGTCTCACTACACTTCAAATATGTTCAAATGTACATTGCATCGGTATGTATGTATTTTATGCGTATTTGTCTTTATGTTCTGGTGCAGAAGTACTTTCTTTTCAAGAAAATATAGACTTTTCGACGAAAAAGAGGTTTCTTGGTAATTGGTTGTCAGCAAGCTTTCCTTTTCGTGTCTAGACTATTTGTTGTATGTTCACTTATATGAAAAAGAAATTATTATGTCAATTTTCCATACTTTCTGTTGTATCCTTTTCATAACTACATGGATAAAAATTTAATTGCGTCCCTGGTTGTACTTAGTTTCATTGTGTCTCATTTTTAGCCTTGGATCCTTACTTTCTTTGGTCATCTTGGAAAGCAGTTTGGGTTTGTCATCTTGGAAATAATGCCAGTTCAGAAGGACCACATCACAACAAGGTGGACACTAAGAAGGGAGCTTGAAGACATCAAAGAAAAAAGTCTGGAACAAATAAGTTGCGAAGGATGACTATGATATTCTCCACCATTCAATCAGACAGTAGATTAATTAAATTTAAAGACAACTATTAGTACCATTTGATTCCTGCTTTTTGCTCACTGAGAGAAGCTTTGTTTTAAAATCTCACTTGATCAATTTCTTTCTTCTCCTTGTTAACATGACAAGAATTTTCAATAATTTTTAAGAGTTCTTTACATTATGATAAGAATTCTTGACCCATCTGAAATATTTTAAATTTTTGTAAACAAGAATTCTCAAGAAGCTGAAAACATTCTTAAGCCGCCCTTACATGGTCAGATTTTGTCAAATTCGATAAATTGAATCAGTTTTGCTTCAGATTTTTCGAATCGAATGCGAGCTCTTACACGGTCAGATTTAATCGAAGTCCATTCCTGATCACAATTCCCAAAACTGAGCAGAAAATGGACTAGGAGATTGCTTCAGCTAGTAGCTTTGGTCCTAAAAAATTCAAACGTAAAGTAACATCTAGCACACAATGGACAAGGATTGGCTGGGCAACTATTAAAGGCCTCATGTGGAACAAAGAGTTTTGGAACCCCTAGTCAAACCTTTTTTCTCTAATAAAGGGGGTCTGTTTCATGTTTGATAGCAATATTACACTTGTAAAGGGCGACACAAAGATAACAGATGACGCACAATTGACCGAAGTTTTTAAAGATCCCTACATAAATATTGTACAGAAATCTAGTGGCAAAAGCCTAGCAGTCTGGCCGAGGAGCGCCGCATTAAAAATGATCATGAAGCTGTCAAATTAATTCTTGAAAAACTCCAAAACCATCGAAGCGTTTTGGCTATTATTCAAATCCCAGACAAAGGCGGACTGGCCGGTCGGGCTACCGGGCGATCGCCCGGTGGGCCTGCTCGAAATGATTACAAAAATTAATGTTTTTGTTAAATGGTAACTTGTCTAGTTTAGTAAGGGAGGGCCCTCTTTACAAGCCGTCATACAGAGGTTCTCTCGTGATCAGTGGCTACTGAGTGGATACAGGAGATCGAGTTTGGGGCCTTCCAACACTTTAAAGTCGTTTTCCAACATTTTGGGGCCCTTAGATACACGTATTTTTTTATAAGAAACTAAGAATTTGAGCCAATACTGAAAGTTTCTTAAAATTATCAGATTTTCAGTACTCAGAGTTTCTTATAAGTTTCTTAAAGGATTGATAGCAATCTTCATGTTTACTATCTGTGCTCTCGTGGACATTTCAAAACAAGTTTTTTGAAGCCTTTCCAATGTTTAGACGTTACTCAAGCACCTTTCCAGTAATATGATACAAGAAACAAGTGAAAATAAAGTAAAAACATCCTTAGAATTTCCTTTATTACAATAATTAGTTTCTGAAGTTATATTTTCCCAAGTACTGGAGTTTCTTAACTTTTTGGCGATCAAAGAGTTGAGTTTCTTATAAGAAGTTTCTTACAAATAAAATACGTGTACACGAAATATTCTCGGCTCAGGGCCCATGGTCCTACTTGTAATTGCGGTGTCCAACCATGTCCTCAGGACCTTGACATCTGATGAATTTCTCTTCGGGCCCTTAGTTTAAACGTTCTCATTTTACATCATGGGTTACAAGGTACTGATTAACATTTACTGGTTGGCCCTTATAGAGACTGATCGTGATTAAAGGGAATCTAAGCATATATGTAAGCCTTTGGTAAAATAGACGTGCAAAGACAATAGGCCATGACACGTGCCGAACCATATTTGGGTAGCTGATCTACGTCAACAGGAAATACTGATTTCTGATTGGCTAGAAGTTGACCGCAAGTGGCTTGAGACACTTTTATATGCTTAGATTCCCTTTAAGGAAAAAAACAGTAGCAGGCCCGCAGCAGCTATTGGGGGGTTATTCCTCCATGTATCACAGAATCAAATTTATAATTTACTATTATTTCTTATAATTATTTATATTTTCCTTATAAAATTCTATTATTTTTTATAAAATTCTATTATTTCTTATAATTATTTACATTTTCCTTATAAAATTCTATTATTTCTTATAATTCTTTATATTTTCTTATTTCTGTTTCAAATTTATCAGTTCCAGTAATTCTAATTTCCATTTTCATTCATTATCTTTGTTTCAATTAACTATGACTCCTTATGTTTGCTGTTTTTTGTTATAAGCTACATATTTCA